>CAUYLG010066196.1:0-12799 GCA_963573385.1 Cacajao melanocephalus | reverse complement strand
AGGAATTAGCACTTGTTCACAACCTGAGGAAAATGATGAAAAACGATTGGGTAAGTGCATATGATGCCTAACACATTTCAGAAAGCAACGTGTTTTCATTTTAAACATGCTCTACTATTTCATTGCTAATTAAATAAGATAATAACTTACTGTCTATAAAATCAGAGGCTTTCCAGTATCTGATTTTATAGACGGTAAGTTATTATTTAATTCCCGTGTCTGTACCAAGTTAGAAATAAGATCTGAATTAAAATCTGTGTATGTGGTTTATAATCTTTCCACTTGACTGGAGTAAGTTTATTCAAAATCACTTTATTTAAATATTGGCCTAATTTTATTTTGCTTGCAGTCATTTAAAGTGTTTTTGTATTTCCTTACCATCTTTGGAAAAGAGTTTAAGACCCAAAAGTATGTCATGATAAATTTAAAATCAGGCAGCAGTTTATTGTCAGAGCCAAATCTGGAATAATTTAGTTGCCATTTAACTGTCTAGACCACACTTTTATACAACTATATGCCCAAGAAAGAAAAAAAAAATCTATAGATGATACAATTGCAGTTTTCTATCCTATTCAACTTTTTTCCAATTCAGCCTTTTCTCCTTTATTTCAGCATGGAGGCGCCATTGTGCTGACTTTGAGCCAGACTGGGTCTCTCTTTAAGCCCCGGAATGCCTATCTGCCCCAGGAGTTGCTGGGAAAGGTCAAGTCAAAGGAAAATTTGTTTCTCCTTAGATTGTTATTTCATCTAAAGAAATCTATTTTTATTAATCTGTTTATCTTATCTATTTATCTATTTATTTATTTGAGATGGAGTTTTACTCTTGTTGCCCAGGCTAGAGTGCAATGGTGCGATCTCGGCTCACCACAACCTCCGCGTCCCAGGTTCAAGCAATTCTCCTGCCTCAGCCTCCCAAGTAGCTGGGATTACAGGCATGCGCCACCGGGCCCGGCTAATTTTGTAATTTTAGTAGAGATGGGGTTTCTTCATGTTGGTCAGGCTGGTCTTGAACTCCCAACCTCAGGTGATCCACCCACCTTGGCCTCCCAAAGTGCTGGGATTACAGGCGTGAGCCACCATGTCCAGCTCCCATCATTCTTTGACCACTTCTTTATTTTCTGTCATAAGAACATGTTCCAGACTCCTTCTATATTTCCCATGCCCTAGCCCTGGAATCCCCATTTCTCCAAAGAGTGTTGGCTTGTTTTAGAGGAGAATGGTATTTAGCAACCAAGGCCTGAGTGCTAGATATACTCACTGCTACTAAGGTGTCCTTTCTCCCAGGCCCTCACAGCAGAGTTAGTAAATAGATGTACATGTATGAACTGTGCATAGCCACATGTGTTTTTTTCTCTAATCATATTCAAAAACCATGAGTTGCTACTGATACTTGCCAATTCCATGCTAGTATCACAGCATTCATTATACCCTTTCCACTTTCCATATCTGTAACTATGATCTAAAATAAAGAGAAATCTGCTGCCAGTAGCCACAGTATGTTTACTTACTAGCTCAATACTAGAACATATTTAAAAGTAGTTTTAGGTTTGCTGGCTCTTAACCCTGTGAAAAAGAAACTGCTAACTAGAGTTTGATGTTCACTTAATTTTTATCTTTATCCTAAGGATCTGTACTCCAAATATTCTCTTCAAAAATTCCTTGTCACCCAAGCATTGTGCCTCACACCTGTAATCGCAGCACTTTGGGAGGCAGAAGCGGGTAGATCACCTGAGGTCAGGAGTTCAAGACCAGCCTGGCCAACATGATGAAACCCTGTCCCTACTAAAAATACAAAAAATTAGCTGGGTGTGCGCTGAGGCAGGAGAATTGCTTGAACCCAGGAGGCAGAGGTTGCAGTGAGCTGAGATCACGCCACTGACTCCAGCCTGGGCAAGAAGAGCAAAACTGCGAAGAGAGAGAGAGAGAGAGAGAGAGAGGAAAAGGAAGGAAGGGAGGGAAGGAAGGAAGGAATTTGAAATACAGTTTTATTTTGATTGCTTTATTTGTTTCCATTTATTTTCCATCTAGAGTATTTTTTCCCATTATTTTTTATTGTATTTTATTTGAGACAGTCTCAGTTTTTTTTTTAATGTAGCCATATGTGGAGTCCTGTATCAAGCAGTGTGCCAGAGGATGAGAAAAGTAGAGTTAAATAGAAGAAAAAGACCTTGCCTTCAAAATGCTTAAGTAGAGTTTGTCTGTTTGGTGCTTTGTCTCTTAACTAATATGTTTCTTTATCCTTTTTCTATCCTAGGAAGGATTTGATGCCCTGGATCCCTTTATTCCCATCCTGGTTTCCAACTATAACCCAAAGGAATTTGAAAGTTGTATTCAGTATTATTTGGAAAACAATTGGCTTCAACATGAGAAAGGTGCATTGTTTAGTTTTTTTCTATCAGGGCTTTGTGATCACAATAGAATCCCACTGAATCAGAACCTTGATGTCTTCTTCCCTCAGTAACAGCCTTTAATTTATACTTTATCCTTTATCTTGACTTCTTTCTGGCTAAGATGCTACAGAAAGGTGAGTGGGAGGTGGTTAAGATTTAATTTACAAAAGAGATTTTATCCCTAAATTCTCCATGATAAAGAAGGCAGCAAAACCCACTCCATCTACTGGACAGTTTCCAGGTGATTGGGTTCCTGCCACATTCTTTTTATTGCATTTTTTCATTCAACGGAGTACACTTGAGAGACGCGTGCTGGGACACTCACAGATAATTCATATTGTGCAAGAGGCTACCTAGCACCTAAGGAATTCTTTGCTACATCTGTCCTAGTATATATACAAAAATTTAACTTTTTGCACCGTATTTCATCTACCTGACTGAAAGCATTCCAACTATTTCTTTATCTTAACATGACCTTGAAATATGAGAGGGGATATAGAAGAAAAGCTCAGGCTGCTCTGTTACTTCTATTACTGGATAATAGAGAGTTAATAGTAACTGGAGGCCAGTACAGTGGGCTCACGCCTGTAATCCCAGCACTTTGGGAGGCAGAGGTGGGAGGATCACTTGAAGTTGGGAGTTTGAGACTAGCCTGGGCAATATAGTGACCCTGTCTCTATTAAAAAAAAAAAAAGAAAAAATGGTAATTGGAATAGCTTTTTTTTTTTTTTTTTTTAAAGATGAGGTTTCACCATGATGGCCAGGCTGGTCTTGAACTCCTGACCTCAGGTGATCCACCCACCTCGGCCTACCAAAGTGCTAGGATTACAGGCGTGAGCCACCGCGCCCGGCCCGGAATAGCTTATTAAAGGAGTAGAGTGAAGAGTATAAGAGTGACTGCAGCATGTTAAGTTGGGAGGCACGATGGACAGGGTTTTTTTTGTTGTTGTTTTTTTGAGACAAGTCTCGCTCGGTCTCCCAGGCTGGAGGGCAATGGCATGATCTTGGCTCATAGCAACCTCTACCTCCCGGGTTCAAGCAGTTCTCCTGCCTCAGCCTCCCGAGTAGCTGGGACTGCAGGTGCATGGCACCATGACTGGCTAATTGTTATTTTTAGTAGAGATTGGGTTTCTTCCAAAAACCAAAAAAAAAAAAAAAAAGATAGGGTTTCACCATGTTGGTCAGGATGGTCTTGATCTCGTGACCTCGTGATCTGCCTGCCTCAGCCTCCCAAAGTGATGGTATTATAGGGGTGAGCCACCACGCCCAGCGCAATGGACAGATTTCTAAAGAGAGTTGGGAGGTTTGACAAAGTCCTGAAGTCCAGAAGATGCTCTGGGAGTGGAGGGAGAGCTCCATGCTGGATTGGAGGAGTAGACACAAAGAAGGAAATAATGCATACAAAAAAAGAGTAGTTTATTGGGGTAAGGGTCTAGAAGTAAGATCTCTTGGGAGATGCTAATTACCTCAGAATGCAATTTGGATATGGTAGCCTCTTGACTACACGATTTTCTGGGGAACCCAGTGCAGCAGGAGGAAACTACCACTTACCTGTGTTTGTCTCTATTTTAGCTCATACAGAAGAAGGGAAAAAACAGCTGCTGTTCCTAAGTAACGCAAACCCCTCACTGCTGGAGCGGCACTGTGCCTATCTCTAAGCCACCTTCACAACATTCGAGGAAGACAATGGATATCTGCTTTAGGCTGGACACAATGAGATGAGGAAGGCCAGCAGTACACAGGAAGAGGAGCCAAGCCTTTAGACCTCTGGGGGATTGGACAGGACTGCAGTTGGCTCTGGACCTGCATTAAAAAAATGGTACTGCCTTGTTCCTGAAACTTGTATCAGTTTATTGGATGTGGTTTTCACATTTAAGATAATGATGGCTCTTTTTCTAAATAAAGTATCTTTCTTTTTTTTTTTCTTTTGAGATGGAGTCTTGCTCTGTTGCCAGGCTGGAGTGCAGTGGTGCAGTCTCTGCTCACTGCAACCTCCACCTCCTGGGTTCAAGCGATTCTTCTGCCTCAGCCTCCCGAGTAGCTGGGACCACAGGCACGTGCCATCAACGCCCAGCAAATTTTTGTATTTTTAATAGAGACGGGGTTTTACTCAGCCTCCCGAGTAGCTGGGACCACAGGCGCGTGCCATCAACGCCCAGCGAATTTTTGTATTTTTAATAGAGACGGGGTTTTACCATGTTGGCCAGGATGGTCTCGATCTCTTGACCTTGTGATCCGCCCGCCTCAGCCTGCGAAAGTGCTGGGATTACAGGTGTGAGCCACCTCACCTGGCCTAAAGTATGTTTCTAAAGTGTTGTATTAGATTAATAATATGGAAGGAGCCTTTAGATTGGCCAAATTGCATTTCCCTGATATTCCACTTGTTGCAGGTCAGAAGAAATCAATTCTATAGAAATTTCCAGTGGTTCTGTTTAGACTTTATGCAGTTCAGCATGTCAAGATTCACAGCTGGCCGGGCACAGTGGCTCACACCTATAATCTCAGCACTTTGGAAGCCCAAGGTGGGCAGATTGCTTGAGCTCAGGAGTTTGCAATCAGCCTCGGCAACATGGCAAAACCCCATGTCTACTAACAGTACAAAAATTAGCTTGGCATGGTGGCATGCACCTGTAATCCCAGCTACTTGGGAGGCTGAGGCAGGAGAAATGCCTGAACTTGGGAGGTGGAGGTTGCAGTAAGCCAAGATCATACGACTGGGTGACAAAGCAAGATTCTATCTCAAAAAATAAAATAAAATGTAATGTGCTATTTTATATAAGGGGCTTCAGCATCTGAGGATGTTGCTACCTGGGGGAGGTGGGGTCCTGGACAAATCCCCCGTAGGTACAAGGAATGACTGTAATGGAAAATCAGGTATCTTCCGTTTCTCCCAGTGCCCTTCTAAAAAGAACCTCTGTTACCAAATCCTAGAGATAAATTTCTACCCAAATATATATAGCCAGGCATGGTGGCTCAGGCCGAGGCGGGCAGATCACTTGATGTCAGCAGTTCAAGACCAGCTTGGCCAACATGGTGAAACCCAGTCTCTACTAAAAATACAAAATTAGGCGGGGATGGTGGCATGTACCTCTAATTCCAGCTATAAAAAGATGAGTTCTCACTATGTTTTCCAGGCTGGTCTCAAACTCCTGGGCTCAAGTGATCCACCTGTTTCAGCCTCCCAAATTGCTGGGAGTACAGGCATGAATGACTTTGGCCAGCCTATAACCCCATCTTGATGTCCATTTCTGGGAAGACCTAACACACCCAAACATGATGCTACCTTCAAAAGACAAGTCTAAAGTTGCAAGTAAAAATTCAAAAGAGGAGCGGGTGAGGTGGCACATGCCTATAATCCCTTTAATTTAAGCTACACTTTGGGAGGCTGAGGCGGGTGGATCACCTTAGGTTGGGAGTTTTAAGACCAGCCTGACTAACATGGTGAAACCCCTCTCTACTAAATACAAAAAATTATCTGGACACAGTGGCGGGCACCTGTAGTCCCAGCTACTCAGGAGGCTGAGGCAGGAGAATCACTGGAACCCCAGAGGCAGAGGTTGCAATGAGCCAAGATCGTGCCACTGCACTCCAGCCTGGTGACAGAGTGTGACTCTTGTCTCAAAAAAAAAAAAATTAGCCAGGCAAGATGTCGGGTGCGTGTAATCCCAGCTAATCGGGAGGCTGAGGTGGGAGAATCACTTGAACCCAGGAGACAGAGGTTGCAGTGAGCTGAGAATACAATATTGCACCCCAGCCAGGGTGACAGAGTGAGACTTCATCAAAACAAAACAAAAAAAAAAGTAGTATGCCCTAAAAACATAGTCTTTTTAAAAACAAAAAAAAACAAGCCAGACACGGTGGCTCACACCTGTAATCTCAGTACTTTGGGAGGCTAAGGCAGGCGAAACACTTGAGCTTAGGAGTTCGAGACCAGCCTGGCCAGCATGGTGATACCCCGTCTCTAGTAAAAATACAAAACTTAGCTGAGCATGGTGGCGCGTGTGCCTGTAGTCTCAGCTACTTGGGAGGCTGCAGTGGGCTGAGATCGCACCGCTTCACTGCAGCCTGGGCAACAAGAAGACTCTGTCTCAAAAAAAAATACAAAATTACAAAAAGAAATAGAAAATCATGATTACAGGATTAATATACTCCTTAGTAGAAGAGACAAAAGAATCGGTAAGAACATAAAAGACTGAATAGCATGATTAACACACTTGTCCTAATGGAAGTATTTTTAAAAATTAAATCCCCAAACTTTTTTTTTTTTGGTAGAAGTTATTTTACATTCACATAATATACTTTATTTTTCACAGCCTAATTACACTCATCCTTTTCTTTAACCCAGGAAGACAGAAAAGAGAGCAATTTAAGTTGCCTAAAGCTGAACTTGGACATCATCAAGCCTCTAGAAAGGCAGAAGATTATGAAATAATGCTTTAATAAACATTTTTAATTTAATAAGCACGTGTTCTATAAGGTAGAAAATACATCAGGTCATTATAGTTGACTCTTTATCAACATTTTTGGACTGCATGGGTCCACTTACTCGCAGATATTTTTTTTTTCCAGAAAGAATCTTTCTCTGTTGTCCGTGCTGGTGCACAGCGGCGCGATCTCGGCTCACTGCAACCTCTGCCTCCCAGGTTGAAGCTATCCTCCTGCCTCAGCCTTTCTAGTAGCTGGGACTACAGGTGGGCGCCACCATGCCTGGCTAATTTTTGTATTTCCAGTAGAGACGGGGTTTCACCATATTGGCCAGGCTGGTCTGGAACTTGTAACTTCAGGTGATTCGCTCACCTAGGCCTCCCAAAGGGCTGAGATTACAGGCATGAGCCACTGCATCCAGCCTCACAGATCTTTTTCTTCTTTCTTTCTGTAACGGAGTCTTGTTCCATCACCCCGGCTGGAGTGCAATGGTGTGATCTTGGCTCACTGCAACCTCCGCCTCCCATGTTCAAGCAATTCTCCCGTCTCAGCCTCCTGAATAGCTGGAACTACAGGTGCTCACCATCATACCCAGCTAATTTTTGTAATTTTTTTTTTTTAGTACAGACTGGGTTTAACCATATTGGTCAGGCTAGTCTTGAACTTCTGACCTCAGGTGATCTACCCACCTGGGCCTCCCAAAGTGCTGGGATTACAGGCATGAGCCACTGTGCCAGGTCACAGATCTTTTTCAGTAGAAGTTATATGGAATGGATCTACCTTTCCAGCCTCACCTTCCACCTATCAAATCCGAAAACTTCTGAATGTACTTTATTTTGAAGCACATAAAGAACCTTTTCAAAATTGACTTGTCAGTGGACTATAAAGCAACTCAATACATTTCAAAGAATTTAGGCCGGGCGCGGTGGCTCACACCTGTGATCCCAGCACTTTGGGAGGCCCAGGCGGGCAGATCACCTGAGGTCAGGAGTTCGAGACCAGCCTGACCAACATGGAGAAACCCTGTCTCTACTAAAAATACAAAATTAGTCGGGTGGTGGCAGCACATGCCTGTAATACCAGCTACTCAAGAGGCTGAGGCAGGAGAATCGCTTTTACCCGGGAGGCGGAGGTTGCCGTGAGCCGAGATCACGCCATTGAACTCCAGCCTGAGTGACAAGAGTGAGACTCCCTCTAAAAAAAAAAAGAATTTAAATCATACAGCTATGTACTCTGATTCTACCGCAATTTAAACTAGAAACCAGTAACAAAAAGAGAAGTAGAAACTCCTCACGTGTCTGGAAATTAAAACATGCTTTTCTGATGTGCCCATTTGTCAGGAAAAAAAAAAATTATAATGGAAATGAGAAAGTAATTCAAATGAAGTGATTGTGAAATTACTAAACGCAAAACTTAAAAATTTTGTACACTGAAAATACTGGCTAGCTGGGCACAGTGGCTCAGGCCCGTAGTCCCAGCACTTTGGGAGGTTGAAGCAGGAAGATTGCTTGAGCCATGGAGTTCAAGACTAGCCTGGGGAACACGGTGAAACTTCATCTCTATAAAAAATGCAAAAATTGGCTGGGCTCTTTGGCTCACGCCTGTAATCACAGCACTTGGGGAGGCTTAGGCGGGCAGATCACGAGGTCAGGAGTTTGAAACCAGCCTGGCCAACATGGTGAATCCCCACCTCTACTAAAAATACAAAAATCAGCCGGGTGTGGTGGTGCACACCTGTAGTCCCAGTTACTCGGGCGGCTGAGGCGGGAGAACTGCTTGAACTCAGGAGGCGGAGGCTGCGGTGAGCCCAGACCACACTATTGCACTCCAGCCTGGGTGACAGAGCAAGACTCCATTAAAAAAAAATTAAAATTGATAAAAACTGATTTACTGGCTGGGCGTGGTAACTCAAGCCTGTAATCTCAGCACTTTGGGAGAACAAGGCAGGTGGATCTTGAGGTCAAGAGATCGAGATTATCTTGGCCAACATGGTGAAACCCCGTCTCTACTAAAAATGCAAAAATTAGTCGGGCATGGTGACACGCACCTGTAGTCTCAGCTACTCAGGAGGCTGAGGCAGGAGAACTGCTTGAACCCAGGAGGCAGAGGTTGCAGTGAACTGAGATTGCGTCACTGCCCTCCAGCCTGGTGACAGAGCAAGACTCCGTCACAAAAAAAAACCAAAAAAAACTAATTTACTATTGACACAAAACAGGTAACTTTTTGCCTTTAAAACAAACAATATGGAAAATGAAAAAGCACATCACCACAGATCCTGCAGACATGAAAAAGCTTAAATGAGTTCATAGTAACTTGATGGTAATAGCTCTGCATTTGTAGATGAAATGGTTGAATTTCCAGAAAAATATGGTTTACCAAAATTGACACAAAAAATATATATAAAATTTAAATAGTCCTATACCATTTCAGAACTTGAATTCATAGGTGAAAACTTTTCTACAAACACTTCAGGCAGGGCACAGTTCACTCTTGTCATCTCAGCCAATGAGGGAGGATCTTTTGAGCCCTGGAGTTTGTAACCAGCTTGAATAACATCGAGAGACCTCCTCTCTACAGAAAAGTTTTAAAATCTTGTAGTCCCAGCTACTCTGGAGGCTGAGTGGAGGATCACTTGAGTTTCAGGGGTTCAAGCTGCAGTGAGCTCTGATCCAGCCACTACACTCCCTCCAGCCTGGCTGTGACAATTCGATTATGTCGAAAAACAACAAAAACTCCATTCTGAGTCCTTGTAACTTCCCCAGCAAATTCTAGCAAACATTTAAAGAAATGATGCCAATCTCATGCAAATTCTTGTGCAAAATAGAAAAGGGAAAATACTTCCCAAGTTGTTTTTGAGGCACTGTTACTTTAATATCAAATGCTGACAACATTAAAGAAAAGGAAAATTAGCCAATGTCATTCATGCATATGGATACAGAAATCCCAAACAAAATAGATCCAACCTTTTTTTTTCGTTTCTTTTTTTGAGACAGAGTCTTGTTCTCTTGACCAGCCTGCACTGCAGTGGCGTGATCTCGGCTCAGTGCAATCTCCACCTCCCGGGTTCAAGTAATTCTCCTGCCTCAGCCTCCCAAGTAGCTGGGATTACAGGTGCTTGCCCCCACATCCAGCTATTTACTTATTTATTTTTTATTTTTTATTTTTAGTAGAGACAGGGTTTCACTGCGTTGGCCAGGCTAGTCTTAAGCTCCTGATCTTAAGTGATCTACCTGCTGCAGCCTCCCAAAGTGCTAGGATTACAGGGGTGAGCTCTCGCTGTGCCGCCTAGACTAGAGTGCGTTGACTTGACCGTAGCTCGCAGTAGCCTCCATCTCCTGGGCTCAAGCCATTCTTCGGACTCAGCCTCCCAAGTAGTTGGGATTACAGGCCTGCACCACCACACCTGACTTTTTTTTTTTTTTTGTATTTTTTTGTAGGGATAAGATCTCACTATGTCACCCAGGCTTGTCTTGACCTCCTGGGCTTGAGTGATCTGCCTGCCTTGGCCTCCCAGAGTTCTGGGATTACAGGCGTGAGCTACTGCACCAACCCAGCATTTTATTTTATTTATTTTATCTTTCTCTGAGACGGAGTTTCGCTCTTGTTGCCCAGGCTGGAGTGCAATAGCCCTATCTTGGCTCACTACAACCTTTGCCTCCTGTGTTCAAGTGATTCTCCTGCCTCAGCCTCCCAGCTGGGACTACAGAAGTGCACCACCACACCCGGCTATTTTTTGTATTTTTAGTAGAGATGGAGTTTCGACATGTTGGCAAGGCTGGTCTTGAACTCCTGACCTCAGGTGATCCACCCACCTCGGCCTCCAAAAGTGCTGAGATTACAGGGGTGAGCCACTACGCCAAGCCAAGATCCAGTATTTTAAAAGGATAATCCACATACATGAGTTTTGGTTTATTTTAGGAATGCAAAATAGTATTACATGAAAATCAAAATATGTAATTTATTCATCAGTGCAACAAAGGAAGGATAAAATAATGTAATTATCTTAGTTCAGAGAAAACTGTAAAACATTCAAATCTATTCATGACCAAAATTCTTAGCAAACCAGGAATAGAGAACTTCCTTAACCTGTCAGAGTATCTACAGAAACTTTTCAGCTCATATCATACTTAGAAGCGAAATGGTAGCCGGGCACAGTAGCACACACCTGTAATCCCAGCACTTGCAGAGGCCAGGGCATATCGCTTGAGCTCAGAAGTTTGAGACCAGCCTGGGCAAGAAGGTGAAACTACAGATGTATAAAAAATACACAAATTAGTTGGGTGTGATGGTCCATGCCTGTAATTGCAGCTACTTGGAAGGCTGAGGTGGGAGAATCTCTTTAGCTCAAGAGGCTGAAGCTGCAGTGAGCCTAGATGGTACCACTATACTCCAGCCTGGGCAAGAGAGTTAGACCCTGGTTCAAAATAAGACTACATCTACACTTAAAAAGAGAAAAGACAAAAGAACCTAACCCTTTTTTTTTTTTTTTTTTTTTTTCCCCAGACGGAGTCTTGCTTTGTCACCCCGGCTGGATTGCAGTGGTGCTATCTCAGCTCAATGCAACCTCTGCCTCCTGGGTTCAAGCGATTCTCCTACCTCAGCCTCTGGAGTAGCTGGGATTACAGGCGCCCACCATCATGCCCAGCTAATTTTTTTTAGTAGAGACGGGGTTTCATCATGTTGACCACGTTGGTCTAGAATTCTTGACCTCAGGTGGTCAGCCCACCTCAGCTTCCCAGACTGCTGGCATTACAGGCTTGAGCCATGGAGCCCGGCCAATTTTTTTTTTTTTTTTTTTTTTTGTACTGGGCCTCACTCTGCCGCTGGGACAGGAGTGCTGTGGTTCGTTCATAGCTCACGGTATGTCCTCGAATTCTTCGGCCCAAGTGATCTTCCCACATCAGCCTCCAGTTGGGACTACAGATGCAGGCTGCCTGGCTAACTTTTTAAAAACTATGTTACAGAAGGTGGGGGGCAGGTGTCTCAATAGGTTGTACAGTTTGGCCTTGAATTTCTGGACTCAAGCGATCCTCCTGCCTCGGCCTCTCAAAACGTGTCAATGAAGGTGTGAGCCCCAATATTGCTTTATCTTTCTAAACATATACAAGAATGTTAATCATAGCACCTAACAGCCCAAAATTAGAAACAATCACAGCACCTAATCGCCCAAAATTGGAAACAATCCCAAAAGCTACTATCAGCAAAATATAGTCTTTGTTTAGAATAGATCGGTGGTGGCGTATTCATAAAATGGACTATTCTGGAGTGATGAAAATAAATTCTAGATATATGCAAAACTGCAGAATTCCAGAAACCATATTGAGCAAAAGACATCTAAGTGCAGAAGTTGAAGTAAAGGAAAAAAAAAAAGACAATGGATATATACTCCATTTACATAAGCGGTTTGATACACAGAGATAAATACATTACATAATAGAGATATGATAGCTAGGCCAGTCCACAGGGTATTAGTCGTAATCCGACTTCTGAAGGGATGAGGGGGCATAGGAGGCTTTAGGGGAGCTTCCGCTTTCCTGGCAAGGTTTTATTTTTGCTCAGGGAGCTATCTGCGGAGAGATCTGTGGGAATGAATAAGACGCAGAAGAAGGAGGGAGCAGGGCCTTCCGCGGCCCGCGCCCAGGCGGACCCACGCGAGCGGCGGAGACAGCGCCCAGCCGGCTCGAACCCAGAGCAGGAGCACCGGCGTGGTCCGTGGAGCCCCACCCCTCACAGGCAACCGGGGAGAAGACGGACTGGGCCACATCCGGGAAGACAGAAAAGGATCGCCGAATCGCTCCTCCAATGGGAAAGGCTGTGTTTGCGGACCAATAGGACGCCGAGAGTGACACTCGTCTGCGCGCCTGCCAAGCCAATCGGCTAGAAGCAGCGAGCGGCGGGCGGGGCTGGGGGGCCGCAGTCCCGTGGAGCCGCGCGGTATGGCGGGCGGGGCCCGGGAGGTGCTCACACTGCAGTTGGGACGTTTT
>CAUYLG010066195.1:0-22518 GCA_963573385.1 Cacajao melanocephalus | reverse complement strand
GAGGAAGTCAAATTGTCTCTATTTGCAGACGACATGATTGTATATTTAGAAGACCCCATCTTCTCAGACCAAAACCTCCTGAAACTGATAAGCCACTTCAGCAAAGTCTCAGGATACAAAATCAATGTGCAAAAATCACAGGCATTCCTATACACCAATAACAGACTTAAAGAGAGCCAAATCAAGAACGAACTGCCATTCACAATTGCTACAAAGAGAATAAAATACCTAGGAGTACAACTAACAAGGAATGTAAAGGACCTCTTCAAGGAGAAATACAAACTACTGCTCAACAAAATAAGAGAGGACACAAATAGATGGAGAAACATTCCATGTTCATGGTCAGGAAGAATCAATATCATGAAAATGGCCATACTGCCCAAAGTAATTTACAGATTCAATGCTACCCCCATCAAGCTACCAATGACCTTCACAGAACTGGAAAATACCACCTTAAATTACATATGGAACCAAAAGATAGCCCGCATAGCCAAGTCAATTATAAGCAAAAAGAACAAAGCGGGAGGCATCACACTACCTGACTTCAAACTATACTACAAGGCTACAGTAATCAAAACAGCATGGTACTGGTACCAAAACACAGATATAGACCAATGAAACAGAACAGAGGCCTCAGAGGCAACACCACACATCTACAACCATCTGATCTTTGACAAACCTGAAAAAAACAAGCAATGGGGAAAGGAGTCCCTGTTTAATCAATGGTGTTGGGAAAACTGGCTAGTCATGTGCAGAAAGCAGAAACTGGACCTCTTCCTGACACCTTACACTTAAGTTAACTCCAGATGGATTAGACACTTAAACATAAGACCTAACACCATAAAAACCCTAGAAAACCTAGGCAAAACCATTCTGGACATAGGTGTAGGCAAGGACTTCATGACCAAAACACCCAAAGCATTGGCAACAAAAGCCAAAATAGACAAACGGGACCTAATCAAACTCCACAGCTTCTGCACAGCAAAAGAAACAGTCATTAGAGTGAATCGACAACCAACAGAATGGGAAAAAAATTTTTGCAGTCTACCCATCTGACAAAGGGCTAATATCCAGAATCTACAAAGAACTAAAACAGATTTACAAGAAAAAAACAAATAAGCCTAATCAAAAGTGGGCAAAGGATATGAACAGACACTTTACAAAAGAAGACACACATGAGACCAACAAACATATGAAAAAATGCTCATCATCACTGGTCATTAGAGAAATGCAAATCAAAACTACATTGAAATACCATCTCACACCAGTTAGAATGGCGATCATTAAAAAATCGGGAGACAACAGATACTGGAGAGGATGTGGAGAAACAGGAACACTTTTACACTGTTTGTGGGAGTGTAAACTCGTTCAACCATTGTGGAAGACAGTGTGGCGATTCCTCAAGGACCTAGAAATAGAAATTCCATTTGACCCAGCAATCCCATTACTGGGTATATATCCAAAGGATTATAAATCTTTCTACTATAAGGACACATGCACAAGAATGTTCATTGCAGCACTGTTTACAATAGCAAAGACCTGGAACCAACCCAAATGCCCATCGATGATAGACTGGACAGGGAAAATGTGACACATATACACCATGGAATACTATGCAGCCATAAGAAACGATGAGTTCGTGTCCTTTGTAGGGACATGGATGAAGCTGGTAACCATCATTCTCAGCAAACTGATGCAAGAACAGAAAATCAAACACCGCATGTTCTCACTCAGGTGGGTGTTGAACAATGAGAACACATGGACACAGGGAGGGGAGCATCACACACTGGGGTTTGTCAGGGGGAAATAGGGGAGGGATAGTGGGGGATGGGGAGTTGGGGAGCGATAGCATGGGGAGAAAAGCGAGATATAGGTGATGGGGAGGAAGGCAGCAAATCACACTGCCAAGTGTGTACCTATGCAACAGTCTTGCATGTTCTTCACATGTACCCCAAAACCTAAAATGCAATTTAAAAAAAGAATGGCTGAATGGATTTTAAAAACATGACTAAACTATATACTGACTATAAGAAAGTCACTTCACCTGCAAAGCAACATATAAACTGGTAGGAAAGGAATGGAAAAAATATTCCATGCAAATAGAAACCAGAAGTGAGGAGGAGTAGGTATACTTATTTCAGATAAAATAGACTTTAAGTCAGAAACAATAAAAAGAGACAGGATAATTAGATAATGATAAAAGAATCAATTCAGAAAGAGGATATGCCAATTTTAAACTTATTCTCACCCAACATTGATGCATCCAGATATATAAAGCAAATATTAAATCTAATGCAAGAGAGAGACTCCAATAAAATAATAGCTAGAGACTTCAACATCTCATTCTCAGCATTAGGCAGATCATCTAGACAGAAAAATCAACAAAGAAACATTGAGCTTAAACATCAGTTTAGACCAAATGGCCCTAACAGATAATTACAAGAATTTTATTCAATAGCTGTAGGACACACATTCTTCTCATCAGCACATGGAACATTCTCCAGGTTAGATCATATGTTAGGCCACAAAAGAAGTCTTAACAAATTTTTAAAAATCAAAATCATATCAAGTGTCTTGTCAGACCATCACAGATTAAAACTAGAAATCATTAACTAGAGGAACTTTTGGAACTGTATGAACACATGGAAATTAAGCAAAATGCTCATGGATGACCATTGACTCAATGAAGAAATTAAAAAGTAAATCAAAAAATTCTTGAAATAAATGAAAATGAAAACACAACATACCAAAACGTATGGGATATAACAAAAACAATGCTAAAAATGGAAGTTTATAGCAATGAATACCTCCATCAAAAGGTAGAAAGATTTCAAACAAATTGACAGTGCACCTCAAGAGACTAAAAAAGCAAAAAGAAACCAACCACAACAAAAATTGATAGAAGGAAATAAATAATAAGAATCAGAGTGGGACTAAGTGAAATAGATACTTAAACAAAGGATCAACCAAATCAAAACTTGGTGTTTTAAAAGACAAAATTAATAAACCATTAGGTAGACTAACTTATAAAAAGGTAGAAGATACAAATTAACAAAATCAGAAATGAAAAAGGAGAGAGAACTGATGCTACAGAATTACAAAACATCATCACAAAATATTATGAACAACAATATGCTGATAAACTGGAAAATCTAGAGGAAATTGATAGATTTCTGGACACATATAGGCTACCAAGATCGAATTAAGAAGAACTGGAAAACCTGGTTAATGGGTACTACAAACATATTGTTAGATACAAAGAATTAGTTCCAAAGTTCAGTAGCAGAGGAGGTTTATTATAGTTAACAACAATATATTTCAAAATAGCTAAAAAGAGGTCTAGAAATGTTCTCAACACATAACCAGATGGCCTCACTGCCAATTTTTTCCCAAACTTTTAAAGAACTAACACTAGTTCCCCTCAAACTATTCCAAAAAATTGAAAAGGATGTAATTTTCTGTAACTCAGTCTACAAGGCCAGCATTTACTCTGATACCAAAATCAGACAAGGACATAAATAAATAAATAAAATTACAGGCAAATATCTCTGATGAATCTAAACATAAAAATCCCCAACAAAATGCTAGCAAACCAAATTCAACAACATATCAAAAAGATAATACACTGTGATCAAGTCAGATCTATCCCAGGGATGTAAGGGTGGTTTAACATATGCAAATCAATAAACAAGGTACATCAACAGAAAGAAGGACAAAACCATACAATCATCTGAGTAGATGCAGAAGAAGCATTTGATAAAATTTAACATTCCTTCATGATAAAACTCTCAACAATCTAGGCATAAATAGAACATCCCTCAAACTAATAAAGTCCATATATGACAAACCCAAAGCTAACATCATACTGAATAAAGATAAATTGTTGAGGTGTGGCCGGGCATGGTGGAGCACACCTGTCATCCCAGCACTTTGGGAGGCCAAGACAGGTGGATCACCAGGTCAAGAGATTGAGACCAGCCTGACCAACATGGTGAAACCCTGTCTCTATTAAAAATACAAAAATTAGCCGGGCATGGTGGTGGACACCTGTAATCCCAGCTACTTGGGAGGCTGAGGCAGGAGAATCACTTGAACCTGGAAGGCAGAGGTTGCAGTGAGCTGAGATTGTGCCACTGCACTTCAGCCTGGTGACAGAATAAGTCTCCATCTCAAAAAAAAATTGTTGAGGTGATAGATATCCTAAATAATCTGACTTGATTGTTATGCACACTGTACATATAACCAAATATGTGTACCCCATAAATATGCACAAATGTTATCTATTAACAAAAAAAGAAAATGACAAGATGTGGTAACCTGAAACCACGGTAAAAAATTAATAGAACCAGAAATTATAAATAAGAAGGTTAATATAATAACCATTGGATATATGTACTTCTTTCTCACCTCAGCTTTTTAAAAAAGCATAAAATTATATACAGAAATGATTATAGCCAGGCACGGTGGCTCATGCCTGTAATCCCAGCGTTTTGGGAGGCAGAGGTAAGCAGATCACACAGGTTCAGGAGTTCAAGACCAGCCTGGCCAACATGGTGAAACTCCATCTCTACTAAAGATACAAAAAAATTAGCCAGGCATGGTGGTACACACCTGTAATCCTAGCTACTTGGAAGGCTGAGGCAGGAGAATCGCTTGAACCTGGGAGATGGAGGTTGCAGTGAGCCAAGATAGCACCATTGCACTCTAGCCTGGGCCACAGGGCCACAGAGCAATACTCCGTCTCACAAAAAAAAAAAAAAAAAAAAATTATAATAATAACTACAACCATGTCTTTATTATTTACAAATGCATTATGTATAACAATAGCACAAAAATGGGGAACAGAGAATACAGCTATATAAGAGTAACTTTTCTATATTTCACTGGAATTTAATTAGTATAAATCTAAAGTACTTTTTAAAATTGACTGTGATGATGGTGACAGACATTACTGAATGTATTAAAAACTGTAGAATTTAAGATTTTAAATAGCCTATTAAAAATATTCAGTGAACTTCAAGCAGAAAAAGATTTTTTTTTTTTTTTTTTTTTTGACGGAGTCTTGCTCTGTCGCTAGGTTGGAGTGCAGTGGCGCAATCTCGGCTTACTGCAACCTCCGCCTCCTGGGTTCAAGCAATTCTTTCGCCTCAGCCTCCTGAGTAGCTGGGACCACAGGCGCGTGCCACCACGCCTGGCTAATTTTTTGGTATTTTTAGTAGAGACGGGGTTTCACCGTGTTGGCCAGGATGGTCTCGATCTCTTGACCTCGTGATCCGCCCACCTTGGCAGAAAAAGATTTTTAAAAGATTTAAAGCAAAGGCAGGATATTGTGAAGGACAAAAATTGTGACTCTTACTAAATTGTGTCTCCAGCACATACCTTTTAATTTCTAGTATTTAACCCAGTCCTTCAGATTATCTCATTTTTTCCCTGAATGTGTAAGGATCATTTGCTTGCTCATTTCAAATGAAGTGGTCCTTCTTGATATATCAGCTGAAGAAAGAACAAAGGAAGCTAATATACATCCGCTGATGTTTCCAGTTTTGAGTTGTTATATCTCTTATATTGTTACTTAATTACTGAAAACTTGTTCTGCTCAATCTCATAGATAACTTTTTACTTTGGTAATGAGGCAGTTCTCAGTATAGAATGCAGTTGTGGCATATTTGAGCAGTCGATGTCATAACCATTTACATTATTCATGTTTTCATCAATTTTTCCAAAACGGCAAAGACAACAAATCACTCTACAGTACAGTGACAGGATTGACAGATGTCCAATCATAGTTATATACTCTGCTAGAGCCAATTCTACACATAGAATCTTAAGCCTGATGTTGACCTTATGTCACCAATCCTCATTATGCCCTTTTCAATATGAATTTCATTTTAACATTTTTATGCATTTTTATATCATTGAACTTATTGGTTTCTAATTCCACAAAAAATATCAAGTCACATAAAACTTAAATGGAAACGGATCCAATAACAATTCTGGTAGTGCTGCAAATCTGACCATTACCTCCTTGATTCACATTCAAGCGACCACAGAGGGCAGTTTTTCTCAGTTTGACAAATGTCTTATTTTTTCATAACTAATGTCTAAAGAATTTACAATTATATACACTAAAAAAAGGGAAAGAAATATTCCTCTGTGGGTCAAATAATTTCTGCCTCTTAATAGCTTCTGTGACTAACAAGGCCATTGTTTGCAGCTTGGCCTATGGGAAAAAAAATGTTCCATCTCACCTACTGCATACCTTCAGGCTGAGTAGGTTTTCAGTGTAAACTTGAAAGGTACGTTATCATCATAATGTCCCTTAGGATGATTTGAATTTGCCTAAGAGTTAGCAGGGTATAGAACAATTCCTGGTTAAGAAATTATTCAGCATCGGGTTGTGGATCAGTTTTACCTTTTCCTGGATATATGATCTTTCAATTCATCAAACATATCTAAGCCTGAATATAGTCTGGCTTATATAATTTTTAACAGCCTTTCCTTTTTAAGGTTTTTGTTATTTTCCAATCCAGACATTTCACTTTAATTTTTCTTCTATAAATACAGTTTTTCTTTTTTGGGGACAGAGTCTTGCTGTATCACCAGGCTGTAGTTCAGTGGCTTGATCTCAGCTCACTGCAACCTCTGCCTCCCGGGTTCAAGTGATTCTCCTGCCTCAGCCTCCCGAGTAGCGGGGGCTACAGGCACGTGCCACCACACCCAGCTAATTTTCTTTTTTTTTTTTTTTAGTAGAGACAGGGTTTCACCATGTTGGCCAGAATGGTCTTGATCTCTTCACCTCGTGATCTGCCTACCCCAGCCTCCCAAAGTGCTGGGATTACAGGCATAAGCCACTGTGCCCAGCCACAAATATTTTTTAAGTTACTAACACACACACACACACACACACACACACACACACACACATACATATATGCACAGGCACACACACTGACATTTATAGATGAATGATTATCTTACAGTGTTTTGATATCTATTTATTTCTATAGGGCCTGATATAGAACAATTGACAGATGCATTTGGAAGAGATATATTAAAGGATGAATTCAGGCCAATATCAAAGAGTCTCCCTGGTAAGAACAAAAACTACAAATTTATTATTTCTTGTTAGTTTATGTTCTCTGGAGTGTAACTAAATGTGGATCTTTAAGGAGAACTATGCCTATAAATTATTACATAGGGAAAAATCTTCATGAATTACCCTCTAAAATATTTCAACTCCAGTTTCAACTAGTAATGTAAAATTAGCTTTTCTTTTTTTAAAATTATACTTTAAGTTCTGGGGGACATGTGCAGAATGTGCAGGTTTGTTACATAGGTATACACGTGCCATAGTGGTTTGCTGCATCCATCAGCCAGTCATCTACATTAGGTATTAGGTATTTCTCCTAATGCTATCCCTCCCCTAAACCCCCATCCCCCAAGAGGCCCTTGTGTGTGATGTTCCCCTCCCTGTGTACTCATTGTTCAGCTCCCACTTATGAGTGAGAACTTGTGATATTTGGTTGTCTAGTCTTGTGTTAGTTGCCTGAGAATGATGATTTCCAGCTTTATCCATGACCCTGCAAAGGATGTGAACTCATCTTTTTTTATGGCTGCATGGTATTCAGTGGTGTCTATGTGCCACATTTTCTTCATCCAGTCTATCATTGATGGACATTTGTTTTGATTCCAAGTCTTTGCTATTGTAAACAGTACCGCAGTGAACATACGTGTGCATGTGTCTTTATAACAGAATGGTTTATAATCCTTTGGGTATATACCCAGTAAGGGGATTGCTGAGTCAAATGGTATTTCTATTTCTAGATCCTTGAGGAGTTGCCATACTGTCTTCCACAATGGTTGAACTAATTTACGCTCCCACCAACAGTGTAAAAGCATTCTTATTTCTCTACATCCTCTCCAGCATCTGTTGTTTCTTGACTTTTTAATGATTGCCATTCTAACTGGCATGAGATGGTATCTCACTGTGGTTTTGATTTGCATTTCTCTAATGATCAGTGATGACGAGCTTTTTTCCATGTTTGTTGGATGCATAAATGTCTTCTTTTGAAAAGTGTCTGTTCATATCTTTTGCTCACTTTTTGATGGGGTTGTTTGTTTTTTTTCCTGTAAATTTGTTTAAGTTCATTGTAGATTCTGGTTATTAGCACTTTGTCAGATTGGTAGATTGCAAAATTATTTTCCCATTCTGTTGGTTGCTGGTTCACTCTAATGATAGTTTCTTTTGCTTTGCATAAGCTCTTTAGATACCATTTGTCAATTTTGGCTTTTGATGCCATTGCTTTTGGTGTTTTAGTCATGAAGTCTTTGCCCATGCCTATGTCCTGAATCATATTGTGTAGGTTTTCTTCTAGGGTTTTTATGGTTTTAGTTCTTACATATATGTCTTTAATCCATCTTGAGTGAATTTTTATATAAGGTGCAAGGAAGGAGTCCAGCTTCAGTTTTCTGTATATGGCTAGCCAGTTTTTCCAATACCATTTATTAAATAGGGAATCCTTTCCCCATTGTTTGTTTTTGTCAGGTTTGCCAAAGATCACATGGTTTTAGATGTGTGGTGTTATTTCTGAAGCCTCTGTTCTGTTCCATTGTTCTATATATCTATTTTGGAACCAGTACCATGCTGTTTTGATTACTGTAGCCTTGTAGTATAGTTTGAAGTCAGGTAGCATGATGCCTACAGCTTTGTTCTTTTTGCTTAGGATTGTTTTGGCTATGTGGGGTCTTTATTGGTTCCTCATTAAATTTAAAGTAGTTTTTTCCAATTCTGTGAAGAAAGTCAATGGTAGCTTGATGGGGATAGCATTGAATCTATAAATTACTTTGGGTAGTATGGCCATTTTCATGACATTGATTCTTCCTAACCATGAGTATGGAATGTTTTTCCATTTGTTTATGTCCTTTCTTATTTCCTTGAGCAGTGGTTTGTAGTTCTCCTTGAAGAGGTCCTTCATGTCCCTTGTAAGTTATATTCCTAGGTATTTATTTCTCTTTGTAGCAATTGTGAGTGGTTTGGTTTTCTCATGATTTGGCTCTCTGTTTTTCTGTTATTAGTATATAGGAATGCTTGTGATTTTTGCACATCGATTTTGTATCCTGAAACTTTGCTGAAGTTGCTTCTCAGATTAAAGAGATTTTGGGCTGAGATGATGGGGTTCTAAATATACAATTGTGTCATCTAAAACAGAGATAATTTGATTTCCTCCTTTTCTAATTGAATACCTTTTATTTCTTTCTCTTGCCTGATCGCCCTGACTAGAACTTCCAATACTATGATGAATAGAAATGGAGAGAGAGGGCATCCTTATCCTATGCCAGTTTTCAAAGGGAATGCTTCCAGCTTTTGTCCATTAAGTATGATATTGGTTGTGGGTTTGTCATAAATAGCTCTTATTATTTGAGATACATTCTATCAATACCTAGTTTATTGAGAGTTTTTAGCATGAATGTGTGTTGAATCTTGTCGAAGGCCTTCTCTGCATCTATTGAGATAATCATTTGGTGTTTATCTTTGGTTCTGTTTATGTGATGGATTACATTTATTGATTTGCATATGTTGAACCAGACTTGCATCCCAGGGATGATGCTGACTTGATTGTGATGGATAAGCTTTTTGATGCGTTGTTGGATTCTGTTTGCCAGTATTTTATTGAGGATTTCCGCATCAACACTGATCAGGGTTATTGGCCTGAAATTTTCTTTTTTTGTTCTATCTCTACTAGGTTTTGTATCAGGATGATGTTGGCCTCATGAAATGAGTTAGGGAGGATTCCCTTTTTTTTTCTATTGTTTGGAATAGTTTCAGATGGAATGATACCAGCTCCTCATTGTATCATTGGTAGAATTTGGCTGTGAAACCATCTGGTCCTGGACTTTTTTTGTTTGTTAGGCTATTAATTCCTGCCTCAACTTCAGAACTTGTTATTGGTCTCTTCAGGGATTCTACTTCTTCCTGGTTTAGTCTTGGGAGGGTGTAGGTTTCCAGGAATTTATCCATTTCTTCTAGATTTTCTGGTTTATTTGTGTAGAGGTGTTTATAGTATTCTCTGATGGTAGTTTGTATTTCTGTGGGATCAGTGGTGATCTCCCCTTTATTGTTTTTATTGCATCTATTTGATTCTTCTCTCTTTTCTTCTTTATTAGTCTGACTAGCAGTCTGTCTATTTTCTTGATCAGTTCAAAAAACCACCTCCTGCATTCATTGATTTTTTTGAAGGGTCTTTTGTGTCTCTGTCTCCTTCAGTTCTGCTCTGATCTTAGTTATTTCTTGTCTTCTGCTAGCTTTTGAGTTTGTTTGCTCTTGCTTCTCTAGTTTTTTTAATTGTAACATTAAGGTATAGGTTTTAGATCTTTCCCACTTTCTCTTGTGGGCATTTAGTGCTATAAATTTTGTCTACACACTGCTTTAAATGTGTCCCAGAGATTCTGATACATTGTGTCTTTGTTCTCATAGGTTTCAAAAACCATCTTTATTTCTGCCTTAATTTTGTTATTTACCCAGTAGTCATTGAGCAGCAGGTTGTTCAGTTTCCATGTAGTTGTGCAGTTTTGAGTGAGTTTCTTAATCCTGAGTTCTAATTTGATTGCACTGTGGTCTGAGAGACTGTTTGTTATGATTTCCATTCTTTTACATTTGCTAAGGAGTGTTTTACTTCCAATTATGTGGTCAATTTTAGAGTAAGTCCAACGTGGTGCTGAGAATAATGTATATTCTGTTGATTTGGGGTGGTTAGTTCTGCAGATGTCTATTAGGTTCACTTGGTCCAGAGCTGATTTCAAGTCCTGGATATCCTTGTTAATTTTCTGTCTCATTGATCTGTCTAATATTGACAGTGGGATGTTAAAGTCTCCCACTATTGTTGTGTGGGAGACTAAGTCTCTCTTTGTAGGTTGTTAAGAACTTGCTTTATATAACTGGGTGCTCCTATATTGGGTGAATATATATTTATACTATTTAGCTCTTGTTGTTGCATTGATCCCTTTACCATTATGTAACGCCCTTCTCTCTCTCTCTCTCTCTCTCTTTTTTTTTTTTTTTTTTGCTTTCCATTTGCTTGGTAAATATTCCTTTATCCCTTTTTTTGAGCCTATATGTGTCTTTGAACATGAGATGCGTCTCCTGAATACAGCACACTGATGGGTCTTGACTTTTTATCCAATTTGCCAGTCTGTGTCTTTTAATTAGGGCATTTAGCCCATTTACATTTAATATTATTATGTGTGAATGTGATCCTGCCATTATGATGTTAACTGATTATTTTGCCTGTTAGTTAATGCAGTTTCTTCATAGCATCAGTGGTCTTTACAATTTGATATGTTTTTGCCATGGCTGGTACCAGTTGTGTTTTCTTTTTTTAATGCTTCCTTCAGGAACTCTTATAAGGCAGGTCTGGTGGTGACAAAATCTTTCAGGTTCTGCTTGTCTGTAAAGTATTTTATTTCTCCTTTGCTTATAAAGCTTAGTTTGTATGGATATGAAATTCTGGGCTGAAAATTCCTTTTTTTAAGAATGTTGAATATTGACCCCCAGTCCATTCTGGCTTGTAGGGTTTCTGCCTGAGAGATCCACTGTTAGTCTGATGGGCTTCCCTTTCTTGGTAACCCAACCTTTCTCTGGCTGCACTTAGCATTTTTTCATTCATTTCAACCTTCGTGAATTTGATAATTATGTGTCTTGGGGTTTTTGTTCTCTAGGAGTATCTTTGTGGTGTTCTCTGTATTTCCTGAATTTGAATGTTGGCTGCCTTGCTAGGTTGGGGAAGTTCTCCTGGATAATATCCTGAAAAGTGTTTTTTTAACTTAGTTTCATTCTCCCCTTCACTTTCAGATACACTGATCAAACATAGATTTGGTCTTTCATGTAATCCCATATTTCTTGTAGGCTTTGTTTGTTTCTTTTCATTCTTTTTTCTCTAATCTTGTCTTCTCACTTTATTTCATTGAGCTGATCTTCAGTCTCTGATATCCTCTCTTCCACTTGATTGATTTGGCTATTAAAACTTGTGTATGCTTCATGAAGTTCTCATGCTGTGTTTCTCATTTATGTTATTATCTAAACTGGTTATTCTAGTTAGCAGTTCCTATAATCTTTTAACATTCTTAGCTTCTTTGCATTGGGTAAGAAAGGCTAGCTGATGGATGTGATACAAAGATGAATATAACAGATAGTTATTTTATTGGTTAACAATCACTCTATATGGTAAAAATATCAGTGAAGTTTGTAACATCTCAGCTACAATAAAGTTATTTAGTTATATTTTTTAGTGATTACACAACTTAATTTAGTACTGGTGTTACAGGGTTAGACTCACTTGGATGACTGTGACCATTGGTGTGATATCAAAAGAAGACACTTTTACAAATAAATAATAGAAAGAGACATTGAAATAGCTCCCTGCTAAAACCACTGTCATCCAAGGGAGAGTGTTTGCATGCCTCAGGAGATGCCCTCAAAGAGCAACAAAAGAGACTTTATACTGTAGAGGAAAGAGACTTTAGTAAAATACTTCTATCAAATCACACACATACACAACCCACACCCCACCAACAACAACAAGCAAACAAAAACAACAAGCCCCCCAAAAGGGAAGAGTCAATCAGCACACAGATTTGCTATAATACATTATCTAAAATGTCCAGATTATAGCAAAACAATTTCAGACATTCACAGCAACAGTACACTGTAACCCAGACACAAGGAAAAAGGCAAGGAAATCTGCTTGGAAGAGTCCTACATGTTAGATTTAGCAGACAATGACTACAAAGTAGTCAAGTAATGATATGGTCAAATTAAGCTTTTCTTAAAAAAGAAGGAAAAGGTATAATGACAATATTTTATCAAATAGATATCAAAATTGTGGTACAAATTAAACTTTTTAAAATAACCTAATTAATATTTGGAATTGAAAGGTAAAATAACTGCAATGGAAAATTCATTAAAGGGTCAAGAAAAGATTTGAACTGTCAGAAGAAGGAGTAAACATATTTAATATAATGGGAATACCAGAAGCAGGGAGTATTTCAGGTAGAGAGATAATAAGAAAAAATATTTGAAGAAAAATGGCTGAATATTTTGAAAATTATTTACTGGGTAATATTAATCTATATATCCAAGCTCTATTAAATCTAAGTAGAATAAACACAAATCAATTCGTGATCATCACTGTAAAAATATTGAAAGAGAAAATGTAAAATGCAGCAAGAGAAAACAATTCATCACGTAGAAGGGAACCTCAGTAAGATTAATATCTGACTTAGTATTAGAAACTTACAAAGTCCAGGAGGCAGTGGTGTTGTATGTTAAAAGTGCTGAAGGAAAAAAAAATCTACCAACCAATTTTATTGCTAGCAAACTATTTTTCAGAAAAGGCAAAATGCAGAAATTGCTAAATAAGTAAAAGTTGAGAGATTTCATTCCCAGCAGAACTGTTTTCCAAGAAATTCTAAAGTTCTTTAGACTAAAATGAATTGACCTCTACAGTAATTTGAATCACCCTAAGAAAGGTCTGAGTTAAATGTTATAATTGCAAAAGACAGAATGTATAAATATATATTCCACCTCCTTTCTTTTCCTAGTTTATCTAAAAGACAGTTGTAAAAAATATTCATTTAATTATATAATTGGGCATATGACATATCAACATGTTATATATTCACAATAGCAGCACAACGGTGATGGGAGGGAGAAGTGATATAACAGTGTAAGAATAACACTGGATGATAAATACAGAGCAACAATAAAAAGAACCAAAAAATATAAATAAGTGTGTTCATACAGCAAATACTATAAATATGTACTTGCTCTTCTTTCTTTTCTCTGTTTATTTAAAAGGCAAAAAGTTATACAAAAAAATAATTATAACAATATTTTTACATTGCTCTTAACATTTGCAGGTATAATATGTATAACAACAGCACAAAAACTGAGGCAAGAGAATATAAAGGAGTGATGTTTCTATATCTCAGTAGAATGTAATTAATGTAAATGTGAAAAAGATTATAAAGTTGACTGAGGCAATGATTACACATTTCCGCGACCATATTAGTAAGCATTGAATTGGACACTTTAAATGGAAAAATAGTATGGTTTAAACATGTACACATTTTTAAAATCTCAGGAACTCTAAGCAGGATAAGATTTTATAAAATTTAAAGTGATAGTATAATAACGTGAGGGAGGAAAATTGTGACTTTTACTAGTTGTCAAATTTCCCCAGCACATAACTCTGTATTCCTTGTGTCTAACTCTAAAATGCTCTCCTTATTGACTCCCTGATTGTCTAAAACTCCTTTGATTTCTTAATTCAAATGAATCAGGCTTTCTTACTTATATCTGCAGGAGAAAGACAAAAGAGCTGAAATACACCTGTTAATGTTTCTCAGTTGTCTGTTGCATATAGCTCATTATTTTTACAAACTGTTGTACTTGAATTATTGAAAACTTGTTTGTCCAATATGATGCTTTATTTATTTATTTATTTATTTATTTATTTTGAGGCAGAGTCTCACTCTGTTGCTCAGGCTAGTGTGCAGTGGCATGATCTTAGCTCACCACAACCTTCACCTCACGGGTTCAAGCGATTCTCCTACCTCAGCTTCCCAAGTAGCTGGGACTACAGACACATGCCACCATGCCTGGCTAATTTTTGTTTTTTTTAGTAAAGACAGGGTTTCACTATGTTGGCCAGCTGGTCTCAAACTCCTGAACTCGTGATCCACCTGCCTTGGCCTCCCAAAGTGCTGGGATGACAAGCATGAGCCATTGTGCCTGGCCAATATGATACATTTTTACAGTGATGCATAATCTGGTTTCTGCCTCTATTTAAATTATATTGGTGGTATATTTGGGCTGCCATGATAGTAGTGCAAATTTTAACATTAATCATGTGCTCAGCCAACCTTCCAAAGGAAGATTTCCACTCTATTGTTCAGGATCATTACAGGTGTCCAGTTACAAGCTCTAGTAGAACCAAGTTTCACACAAAAAAACTTTAGTTTCAATAGGTAACCAGGTTTACCAATTCTAATTATCCCTTTTTCAATATGAAATTCTTTTTAATGTATTTCACTTTAGTTTTTCCATAATTATACCTAGATATTAGTTTCTAAATCTAATAAAAACTCAAATGAAAAGGAATACAATTCTAATGCTGGTACTACTACAAATATTCGTTTTCTTCTTCCCACCTACAAAGTCTACCTGCTAAGAGAACCAGAGAGAAAACTTTTTTTCATTAAATGAGCTATTTGTTATTCTCTTTAATCACTGATGCCTATTTGAATTATAATTAAACCACCTAAAATAGACTATTAAAATAATTCTGGATGAGCCAAGGAACTTATGTTTTATTACATTTTGTGAGTGATGATGACCATTGTGTACAGATAGATCAACTATGAAAAAATAATTTATGTTCCACCTCACCAGATATACCCCTACAGCATGAATATGTTTTTAATATATACTTAAAAGTTATGTTATTACCACAAACTATTATGATTTAAGTTTGCATGTGAGATTGCATTATATGGAAAAATAGTTAAGAAATAAGGTAGCATAAGTCTGTGCCTCAATTTTGTTATTACTTGCTATATGGTCTTGGTCAAATAACTAAATACATTTAAGCCTCAATATAATGAGGCTCATATGATTGTTAATTGCCTTTCAATTTAAGTTCCTATGTAGCTGCAATCTGGACACTTTATGGCAATTCTTCTACTCTAACGAAAAATACTAATTAGGATTGTATTAGACACGTACATACACACCATACACACACACGTTAACATTTTCCTTAGAAAAGTGTTTTGAAATCTGTTTACTTTTATAGAGACTGATGAACGATTGCCTAGTGCAACTGAGAGAGGTACAATAGATGACGAAATTAAGACACGGTTAAAGAGAAAGAGCTACCCTGGTAAGAATAAGAATTTTTAAAAGCTACTTTTAGTTTACTATCTTCTCTAGAGTTTAAGTATAGATTTATCTCTAATGACAACAGTACCTAAATGTAGATATTACATGAGAGAAAAAGTCTTCATGAATTTCCTCCTGTAATTAGTTGAACTCTAGTATTTACTCTCATTGAAAAATTAACTTTAGGGCTCATTTATTTTAAAAAGTTATACATAAAAGGCTGATGCTGTAGTCATCTTAGAATATGCTTGAGGAAATATTTCAAATGCTGTTCAATTTGCTTTCTATTTATGGCTAATTAGGAAAGTTGCTTTGTATTTGAAAAAGCAAAATTGCTAGCTTATGAATGTAATAATAAGATGAATATAACTGATAATCATTTCATTGGTTACCCATTCCCTCTTATATCATTATGTTATCAGGCAAATTGACAATGTTTCAGCTGCTTTAGGTTTGGTATATAGTTCAAAAATTATACTACTGCATTTTTACTGGTGAAACAGTGATACATTTCTCCTTAATTTTTGGTGTTATACCCAAAGAGGCAGAGAGCTTAACAGGGACATAAGGGAAAGAGACATAAAGAGAGCCCCATTAAAACAACTCTCATCCAAAAGTGATTGTGTGTTGTAATGGTTAATATTAAGTGTCAACTTGATTAGATTAAAGGATGCAAAGTATTGATCGTGGTGTGTCTGTGAGGATGCTGCCAAAAGAGATTAACATTAAGTCAGTGGACTAAGAAAGGCAGATTCACCCTTAATTAACCAACTTTTGTTTCCTGCACAAAACTTGGTGGCCATTTCAGCTGGCAACATGGGTTTCCAGCACAAATCTGGGTGGCTGTTTTAGCTGGCGTCTGGAATGTCTGCGAGATAGAGCTGCCCATTTCCCTGAAAAAAAGGGGTCTGAAGGCAGGAAGCCAAGTAATCTGGCTTGGTGGGTGCCACCCCCACAAAGACCAGCAAACTGAAACCCACTGGTTGGGATTTTCACAGCCAGCACAGCAGTTTGCGCTCAACCCGGGACAGTCGAGCTCAGTGGGGGGAAGGATGTCTGCCATTACTGAGCCAGTTCTAACATACTCGTGTAAACAAAATCACAAGGAAGTTTACACAGCAGCTGGGCAGAGCCTGCGGTACCTCAGCAACACCTCTGCAGGCAGACTGTGATAGACTCCCTCCTTGCTGGGCAGGGCATCTCTGAAAAAAGGCAGCAGGCCATCAAGGGACATATGAATAAAGCCTACCTTCCCAGGACAGAGCACCTGGGAAAAGAGGCAGTTGTTTCACTGCAGCAAACCTAAATGTTCCTGCACAGCAGCAGTGAAGGGAGCAACAGAGCTCCCAGCACAGCGCTTGAGCTCTGATAAGGGACAGACTGCCTCCTCAAATGGCTCCCTGACCCCCATATAACCAAAGAGACACCCCATACAGGAGAGCACTGGTTGACATTTGGTAGGTACCCTTCTGGGTCCAAGCTACCAGAGGACGGAATCGGCAGCAATCATTGCTTTTCTGCAGTCCCCACAGGTGATTCCCAGGCAAGAAGTGTCTGAAGTGAACCTGCAGCAGTCCTGCAGCAGAGGGGCCTGACTGTTAGAAGGAAAACTTAAAAAAAAAGAAATAGCTTCAACATCAACAGAAAGAACGTCCACTCAGAGACCCCATCCACAAGTCACCAACTTCAAAGACTAAAGGTAGATAAAGCCACAGAGATGGGAAGAAACCAGTGCAAAAAGGCTGAAATCACTGAAAACCAGAACGTCTCTCCTCCTCCAAGGGATCATAGCTCCTCACCAGCAAGGGAACAAAACTGGATGGAGAATGAGTTTGATGAATTGACAGAAGCATGCTTCAGAAGCTGGGTAATAACAAACTACTCTGAGCTAAAGGAACATGTTCTAACACAATGCAAATAAACTAAGAACCTTGAAAAAAGGTTAGATGAAATGCTAACAAGAATAACCACATTAGAGAAGAACATAAACAACATGATGGAGCTGAAAAACCGAGAACAAGAACTTCGTGATGTATACAAGTTTCAATAGCTGAATCAATCAAGCAGCAGAAAGGATATCATAGATTGAATATCAGCTCAATGAAATAAAACGAGAAGGCAAGATTAGAGAAAAAAGAGTGAAAAATGAACAAAGCCTCCCAGAAATATGGGATTATGTGAAAAGACCTAATCTGTGTTTGATCAGTATACCTGAATGTGACAAGGAGAATAAATCCAAGCTGAAAAACACTCTTCAGGATAATATCCAGGAGAACTTTCCCAACCTAGCAAGGCAAGCCAACATTCAAATACAGGAAATACAGAAAACACCCAAAGATAGTTCTCAAGAAGAGCAACCCCAAGGCATATAGTCAGATTCACCAGGGTTGAAATGAAGGAAGAAATGCTAAGGGCATCCAGAGAGAAAGATCGAGTTACTCACAAAGGGTAGCCCAACAGACTCACACTGGATCTCTCTGCAGAAACCCTATAAACCAGAAAAGAGTGGGGGCTGATATTCAGCATCCTTAAAGAAAAAAACTTTCAACCCAGAATTTCATATCCAGCCAAACTACACTTCATAAGTGAAGGAGAAATAAAATCCTTTATGGACAAGCAATTGCTGAGAGATTTCATCACCACCAATCCTGCCTTATGAGAGCTACTGAAGGAAACACTAAATATGGAAAGGAACAGCCGGTACCAGCCACTGCAAAAATGTACCAAATGGTAAAGACCATCTACATAATGAAGAAACTTCATCAAATAACGGGCAAAACAACCAGCTAGTATCAAAATGGCAGGAATAAATTAACACATAACAATACTAACCTGAAATGTAAATGGGCTAAATACCCCAATCAAAAGACACAGACTGACATATTGGATAAAAAGTCAAGACCTATCAGTGTGCTGTATTCAGGAGACCCATCTCACTTGCAAAGACACACATAGACTCAAAATAAAGGAATGGAGGAAGATATACCAAGCAAATAAAGAGCAAAGAAAAGCAAGGGTTGCAATCCTAGTCTCTGATAAAATGGACTTCAAACCAACAAAGATCAAAAGAGACAGACAAGGGCATTACATAATGATAAAAGGATCAAACAACAAGAAGAGCTAACGATCCTAAATATATATGCACCCAATACAGGAGTGCCCAGATACATAAAGCAAGTTCTTAATGACCTACAAAGAGACTTAGATTTCCATACAATAATAGTGGGAGACTTTAACACCCCACTGTTAATATTAGACAGATCAATGAGACAGTAAATTAACAAGGATATCCAGGACTTGAACTCAGATCTGGACCAAGTGAACCTAATAGACATCTACAGAACTTTTCATTCCAGTTCCAGAGAATACACATTCTTCTCAGCACCACATCACACTTACTCTAAAATTGACCACATAATTGGAAGTAAATCACTCCTCAGCAAATGCAAAAGAACAGAAATCATAACAGCCAGTCTCTCAGACCACAGTGAGTGATTAAGAAACTCACTCAAAACTGCACAACTACATGGAAACTGCACAACTACATGGAAACTGAACAACTTGCTCCTGCATGACTACTGGATAAATAATGAAATGAAGGCAGAAATAAAGATATTCTTTGAAACCAATGAGAACAAAAACACAATGTATCAAAGTCTCTAGGACACATTTAAAGCAGTGTGTAGAGGGAAATTTATAGCACAAAACGCCCACATGAGAAGTGAGGAAAGATTGACACCCTATCATCACAATTAAAAGAACTACAGGAGTATGATCAAACAAATTCAAAAGCTAGCAGAAGATAAGAAATAACTAAGATCAGAGCAGAACTGAAAGAGATAGAGACACAAGAAACCCTTGAAAAAAATAAAAATCCATGAGGTGGTTTTTTGAAAAAATCAACAAAATAGACTGCTAGCAAGACTATTAAAAAAGAAAACAGAAGAATCAAATAGATGCAATAAAAAAATGATAAAGGGGATATCACCACTAATCCTATAGAAATACAAACTACCATCAGAGATTTCTACAAACAACTCTATGCAAATCAAATAGTAACTCTAGAAGAAATGGATAAATTCCTGAACACTTACACCCTCCAAGACTAAACCAGGAAGAACTTGAATCCCTGAATAGACCAATTAACAAGTTCTGAAGTTGAGTCAGCAATTAATAGCCTACCAACCAAAAAAAGTACATGTCCAGACGAATTCTACCAGACTTACAAACAGGAGCTGGTACCATTCCCTCTGAAACTATTCCAAACAATACAAAAAGAGGGACTCCTTTAAACTTATTATATGAGACTAACATTATGCTGATAACAAAATCTGGCAGAGACACAACTAAAAAAGAAAATTTCAGGCCAATATGCATGTTGAACATTGAAGGAAAAATCTTCAATAAAATACTAGTAAACTGAATGCAACAGCACATCAAAAAGCTTATCGATCATGATCAGAGGCTTCATCCCGGGGTTTAAGGCTGGTTCAACATACACAAATCTATTAGCGGAATCTATCACATAAACAGAACCAAAGATAAAAACCACGATTATCTCAGTAGATGCAATGAAGGCCTTCGACAAAATTCAATAGTGCTTTATGCTGAAAACTCTCAATAAACTAGTATCAGTGGAACGTATTTCAAAATAATAAAAGCTATTTGTGACAAACCCAAGCCAATATCATACTTAATGGGCAAAAACTGGAAGGATTCTTTATGAAAACTGGCACTAGACAAGGGTGCCCTCTCTCATGATTCCTATTCAACATAGTATTGGAAGTTCTAGCCAGAGCAATCAGGCAAGAAAAATAAATAAAGGGTATTCGATTAGGAAAAGAGGAAGTCAAATGGCCTCTATTTGCAGAGGACATGATTGTATATTTAGAAGACCCAATGTTACAACCCAAAATCTCCTTCAGCTGATAAGCAAATTCAGCTCAGTCTCAGAATACAAAATCAATGTGCAAAAGCCACAAGCATTCCTATACAACAATAACAGACAAACGTAGAGCCAAGTCATGAGTGAACTCCCATTCACAATTGCTACAAAGAGAATTAAATATCTAGGAACACAACTAACAAGGGACATGAAGGACCTCTTCAAGAAGAACTAGAAACCACTGCTCAAGGAAATAAGAAAGGACATAAGCAGATGGAAAAACATTCCATGCTCATGGTTAGGAAGAAACAATATGGTGAAAGTGGTGATACTGCCCAAAGCAATTTATAGATTCAATGCTATCCCCAACAAACTACCACTGACCTTCTTCACAGAACTGGAAAAAAAACCATCTTAAACTTCATATGAAACCAAAAAGGAGCCCACATAGCCAAGACAATCCTAAACAAAAAGAACAAGGCTGTAGGCATCACACTACCTGACTTCAAACTATTACAAAGCTACAGTAATCAAAACAACATAGAACTGGTGCCAAAACAGAGATATAGACCAATGGAACAGAACAGAGGCCTTGGAAGTAACACCACACATCGGCAACCATCTGATCTTTGACAAACCAGACCAAAACAAGCAATGGGGAAAGGATTCCCTGCTTAATAAATGATGTTAGGAAACTGGCTAGACATTTGCAGAAAGCTGAAACTGTATATCTTTCTTACACCTTATACAAAAATTAGCTACAGATGGATTAAAGATTTAAACATAAGACTTAACGCAATAAAAAAGCCTAGAAGAAAACCTAGGCAATACCATTCAGGACATAGGCATAGACAAGGACTTCATGACTAAAACAACAAAAGCACTGGCAACGAAAGCCAAAATAGACAAATGGAATCTAATTCAAAGGGAGCTTCTGCACAGCAAAAGAAACAATCATTAGAGTGAACCAGCAACCAACAGAATGGGAAAAAAATTTTGCAAGATACTCATCTGACAAAGGGTTAATATCCAGAATCTACAAAGAACTAAAACAAATATACAAGAAAAAAGCAAACAACTCCATCAAAAAGTAGGTGAAAGATATTAACAGATACTTTTCAAAGGAAGACATTTATGTGGCCAACAAACATAAAAATTGCTCATCATCACTGGTCATTAGAGAAATGCAAATCAAAACCACAGTGAGATACCATCTCATGCCAGTTCTAATGATGATCATTAAAAAATCTGGAGAAAACAGATGCTGGAGAGGATGTGGAGAGAAATACCATTTGACTCAGCAATCCCATTACTGGGTATATACCCAAAGGATTATAAAGCATTCTGTTATAAAGACACATGCACATGTATGTTCACTGTGGTACTGTTTACAATAGCAAAGACTTGGAACCAACCCAAATGCTTATCAAAAATAGACTTGATAAACATGGAGGCACATATACACCATGGAATACTATGCAGCCATTAAAAAGGATGAGTTCATGTCCTTTGCAGGGACATGGATGAATCTGGAAACCATCATTCTCTGCAAACTGACGCAAGAACAGAAAACCAAATACTGCATGTTCTCACTCATAAGTGGGTGTTGAACAATGAGAACACATGGACACAGGGAGGGGAACATCACACACTGGGGTGTGTTTGGGGTGGGGGGTTAGGGGAAGGATAGCAGGGG
>CAUYLG010066194.1:0-50568 GCA_963573385.1 Cacajao melanocephalus | reverse complement strand
GTCCTCTTTGCCCCCCGCCTGGGTGCGCCCATTCTGGTGGGGGTTCATTTGAGCTCCGCGGGCCCCCTGTTTTTTTTTTTTTTTTTTTTTTTTTTTTTTTTTTTTTTTTGAGCTGGAATTTTGCTCTGTTACCCAGGTGGAGTGTAGTGGCGTGGGCTTGGCTCACTGCAACCTCTGCCTCCTGGGTTCAAGCAACTTCCTGCCTCAGCCTCCTGAGTAGCTGGGATTACAGGCACCTGCCACCATGCCTAGCTTATTTTTGTGTTTTTAGTAGGGATGGAGTTTCACCATTTTGGCCAGGCTGGTCTTGAACTCCTGACCTCACGTGATCCACTTGCTCTGGCCTCCCAAAGTGCTAGGATTACAGGCATAAGCCACCATGCCTGGCCATGAGTATACTTTTTATTGCTGGGTAATAGTGTACTAATTAGGTCCACCATATTTGATGTTTTCTTATTCTTGAACGCTCCTCATTTGTTATTGCAAATAATGCTGCATGACATACTGTGTCTAAAATTTTTCATACTTGTGATCATTTTCTTAAGATAAAGCTTTAGACTAGAGCTTTTCAGGTTAAGTAAATCAAGGATTTATATATATCATATATATGTATATAATTTCATATATATTATATATGTATAACATTTCTATATAACATATATACTATATATGTTATATAGAAATGTTATATAATATGTATAATATATGTTGTATGTTATATATGTTATGTATAATATGTATGTTATATATATAAATATATATTATATATATATGTATTTGAGACGAAGTCTTGCTCTGTTGCCAGGCTGGAGTGTAGTGGCGCAATCTCGCCTTGCCTCAGCTTCTGCCCACTGGGTTCAAGCAATTCTCCTGCCTCAGCCCCCCATATAGCTGGGACTACAGGCATGCCCTGCCACGCCCAGCTGATTTTTGTATTTTTAGCAGAGCCGGGTTTCACCATGTTGGCCAAGATAGTCTGGATCTGTTGTCCTCGTGATCTGCCCGCCTCAGCCTCCCAAAGTGCTGGGATTACAGGTGTGAGTTACCACGCCTGGCCTTTATTCATATTTTAAATACATTTTCTTTAATTAAAGTATAACACACATGGAAATACACAAATCATATGTATATACAGTTCAGCTCAATGAATATTTATAAATTCTTTCACATAAGCAGCATTTAAATCATTGCCAGCACCTCGGAAACTAGTGTCATACCTTCTCTTGGATTAGTTGTGTCAAATTTATAACTTCATATAAATGAAATATTATTGTATATATGTTTTTGAACTGTGTGGTTTATTCTCCAGTCAGCATCACATTTGAAAGGCTCAAAGATATTACTATCACTATTTTGTTATATGAATATACTTTATCCATTCTCTTTTTTTTTTTTTTTTTTGGAGACTGAGTTTCGCTCCTTTTCACCCAGGCTGGAGTGCAGTGGTTTGATTTTGGCTCACTGCAACCTCTGCCTCCTGGGTTCAAGTGATTCTTCTCCCTCAGCCTCCCAGTAGCTGAGATTACAGGTGCCTGCCACCACGCCTGTAATATTTGTCGTGGAAATGGGGTTTCACCATTTTGGCCATGCTGATCTTGAACCCCTGACCTAAGATGATCCACATGCCTTGGCCTCCCAAAGTGCTGGGATTACAAGTGTGAGCCACTGTGGCCTACCCACTCTACTTTTAATGGCATAGGTTGTATTGAATTTTTGCTCTTATTAAGAATAATGTTATGAACATTTCCGTACAGATTTTTTGATGTATATGTATCTGTAGTTTTGTTAGCTGTACAAACAATCACACAAACACAAATGCCCTAGAAGCAAAATTGCAGGGTCATGAGATATTCATGTATTTGTTTTTTCTTTTTGAGATGGAGTCTTGCTCTGTAGCCCAGGCTGGAGTGCAGTGGTGCAATCCTGGCTAACTGCAACCTCTGCCTCACGGGTTCAAGTGATTTTCCTGCCTCAGCCTCCCAAGTAGCTGAGATTGCAGGCACCTGCTGTTATGCCCAGCCAATTTTTGTATTTTAAGTAGAGATGGGGTTTCACTCTGTTTACCAGGCTGGTCTTGGACTCATGACCTTGTGATGAGCCCGCCTCTGTCTCCCAAAGTGCTGGGATTACAAGTGTGAACCACCTCGCCTGGCCTTTTTTTTGAGACGATGTCTCACTGTGTTACCCAGGCTGGAATGTGGTGGTACAGTCTTGGCTCACTGCAACCTCTACTTCCTGGGTTTATATGATTATCCTGCCTCAGCCTCCTGTGTAGCTGGGATTGCTGGTGCCCACCACCATGGCTGACTAATTTTTTTATTTTTAGTAGAGATGGGGCTTCTTCATGGTGGCCAGGCTGGTCTTGAACTTCTGACCTCAAGTGATCCACCCGCCTAGGCCTCTCAAGTGCTGGGATTACAGGCGTGAGCCATCACACCTTGCCCGACTATCTGGTTTGAATAGGAATTGCCAAACAGATCTTGAAACTAGTTGTCCCTTTTTATACTACTATTAAAATTGGAAGAAATTTTTTGTTGCTGTGCATCCTTGCCAACTCGTGCCCTTGCCAGTCTTTTTCATTTTAGCCATTCTAGTGGATGTGTACTGGTATCATATCATAGTTTTAAAAAAGTTATTTAGTGACAGGGTCTTGTTCTGTGACCTGGGCTGAAGTGCAGTGGCATGATCATAGCTCACTGCAGCCTCAACCTCAAGCGATTCTCTCACCTTAGCCTTAGGAGTAGCTAGGACTACCGGCGCACACTGCCGCACCTGCCTAATTTTGAAACGTTTTGTAGAGAGATGGAGTCTTGCTATGTTGCGTAGGCTGGTCTTGAACTCTTGGCCTCAACCGTTACTACTGCCGTGGCCTCCTACAGTGCTTGGGTTATAGGCACCAGCCTCTGTGTCAGACCTCATCATAATTTTAATCTGCGTTTTCTTCTAATGACTAATGAAGTTGACAACCTTTTCTTATACTTAGTAGACATTTGGGCATCCTCTTTTTTACATTAATTAATTAATTATTGCATTTTAGGTTTTGTAGTACATGTGAAGAACATGCAAGATTGTTGCATAGGTACACACATGGCAGTGTGGTTTGCTGCCTTCCCCCCCATCACCTATATCTGGCATTTCTTCCCATGTTATCCCTCCCCAACTCCCCACCCGCCGCTGTCCCTTCCTTAGTTCCCCCCCCACAGACCCCAGTGTGTGATACTCCCCTCCGTGTGTCCATGTGACATTTATTTATTTTTTATTGGTACATATTAGATGGACATATTTCCAGGGTAAACGTGGTAATTTGATACATTCATGTAATCAAATCAGGGTGGATATCATCTCTTTGAAAGACTTATTGGAGTTTCTTACCCATTTTTAAATTGGGCTTTGTTTTTCTTTTTGGCGTCTAAGAGTTCTTTGTGTGTTTTGGAAATAAGCCCTTTGGCGGTTATGTGAGTTACAAATCTCTTGGCCCGCTCTCTGCTTTGTCTTTTTGGTCTCATAATGGTGGCTTTTATGTATAGAAGATATTAATATTCATTTAGTCAAATTTGTCTTTTCATTTATGATTTATGTCATTTGTGTTCTGAAGAATTTTTTTTTTAATTGCCAAATTATGGAGACCTTCTCCTCCACTATTTTCTGGAAGTTTTATTGTTTTGTCTTTCACATGTAGATCTAGAATCTGCCCAGAATTAACTTTTATTTATGCTGTGAGGTAAAGGGCCACTTTCCTTTTGTTTCCAGATTGATATGAAAATTAAATCAGCCCTTTGCTGAAAACACCATATTTTCCCAAATGCCCTGCACTGCTGCCTTCATCCCAAGTCAAGTTCCCATGTGTGTGGGCTCCTTTTTAATGTCTTATGGTGGAGCACAGATCCATCCATCCCTCCATCCCTGTCTCCCTTCTTCCCTCCTTCCTTCCCTCCCTTCCTCCCTCCCTCCTTCCTTCCTTCCACTCTTGTTGCTCAGGCTGGAGTGCAGTGGCTCAATCAGGCTGGAGTGTACTGGTACAATGTTGGCTCACTGCAGCCTCTGCCTTGCGGTTTCAAGTGATTCTCCTGCCTCAGCCTCCTGAGTAGCTAGGATTACAGGCGCCTGACACCACGCTTAGCTAATTTTTTTGTATTTTTAGTAGAGATGGGGTTTCACCATCTTGGCCAGGCTGGTCTTGAACTCTGCACCTCCTGATCCACCTGCCTCAGCTTTCCAATATGCTGGGATTGCAGGCTTGAGCCACTGCGCCTGGCATAGATCCCTATTTCTGAGTGACTTCTCCTTAGGCTGGGTATCTCCATCACCTCTGCTCCCCTTGAGCCGGCTCCATACCCTGCTTGGCTTTGCAGTCTTTATTGCATGATTTTAATTGGAACCAGTAGGTACATCTCAGACTGAAAATGCGTGGTGTTACCAATTCTACCTGATTTTTTATGAATTAGGCATTTGGGTTATGTCTTGCTATGTTCAGAAGAACTAACATCGTGGGGTTCTTCAGCATTTCCAAGAAGCTTGCATGCTGGGATTTTCTTTTCGTTGTTCACTTGCTTATATTGACTCACAGATAATTTCAAGCCTTCTTTTTAGCTGTTAGTTCTTTCTTCCTCCTCCTAAACTTTCATCAGAGCTGTGCAGAAATAGAAAGATGGATTAATTTCATATGATTTTGCCTTCCCATTACCTCTTTTTACTGTTTGTTTGGCACAGGGAGTTCACAGTCAATAAAATCATCAAAAGTGAAAGAGCTGGTGAGTAAAAGGAGCAGAAGATTTGACTCATCCACAAAGTAACTAACCTCTTAAATCATCTGGAGCCAGATTCGAGAGTGCATTTTGAGTGCTAAGGGGGGTTTATTTTAGGAAATTGACTTTAAAATATCCATTTTCCCTTGCTATATTTGTATCATCTAATTTTGCTTTTGGAGCCCTTCAGATGGCCTCTCTCACCAGCAGGCATTAGTGTTTCCTTCTTCTCATAGCCTGAGATGAACTTGTAGAAAACAAAACTTCATCAAAAAACCGTCTTGAGTCTGTTGCATTTGAAAAATAATTAGGAACAATAAAACGAAAGAAGGGTAAACATGGCACATAATCCTTCAACAAAAAGCATTAACATCTTTTAACTCTTCAACAAAAAGCATTAACATCTTTTAACTCTGAGCTAGTCAGCATGTGTGCATGCATATTTTTGCTAAAGGTTAACAAAATTGTTTAGTCATTTCTAATGGGTGGACATCCGTCTGCTATCCCCAGTTGATTAACGTGCTAGATTTCTGGAGAAAATGCCTTTAATTACTTACGATGAACTGGGAGTGGCTAATATTGTGAAAGAAAATTGCTATATGAAGTTCTTGACAACCCAGGGAGTTAACAAATACCAATCTATACAAGAAAAAGGAGCTCTTGGTTCTTTGAAATGCAGTGGAACTTAGTTCTGTAACTATTGTTGGTATAACACTGGCAATTTACAAAGCCGTTTTTCCTTTTATTTTCTTCCAAACCATGCAGCCAATGTTGTGAAGACAGGAATATTATGTTTTAAAAAGAAGAAAGCAGAGGCTGAGGGATTTCAAGGACTTGGGCCCGAAGGCATTCAACTAGAAAGCTGGTACTAATAACAGTGACAGTTTATTAAGTCTCAGTGTTTCTGAGAACTTCTCTAAGTACTTTACACATATTAAATTTTTAAATCTTCACATTAGTCCTGTGAAGAAGGTACTATTATTATGTCCGTATTACCCATGGGGATACTGAGGCACAAAGGAGCTGAGTAACATATTTAAAATTCTGGTAAGTGCGCAGCCCGGATGCCTGCAGTGCCTGGGCTCTGGCTCCATGCAGTGCTGACCAGGGATGCTGCCCATGTTTTTGACTTCAGGTTCAGGGCTCTTGCTGCGCTTCAATACTGCCACACAGTAATACAGCTCACGAGGATGTCTGTGTATGGACGTAGCCTGTGCTTCAGGCATGGGCCCTCAATTGCCATGTTTCTGCTCAGTGAGTAACACGGTGGTAGGGGCTGAAAGGCTCCTTGAGTTAATTTGAATTCAAATCCAGTTCTCTTGCCCCCACCCTGCCTTTGTTTCCACTGTACCACTGCAGTCTTTTATTTTTTTTTTGAGACAAAGTCTCACTTAGTCACCCAGGCTGGAGTGCAATGGCAGGATCTCGGCTCACTGCAACCTCCACTTCCCAGGTTCAAGTGATTCTCCTGCCTCAGCCTCCTGAATAGCTGGGATGACAGGCGTGCGCCACCACACCCAGCTAATTTTTGTATTTTTAGTGGAGATGGGGTTTCACCTTGTTGGCCAAGCTAGTGTTGAGTTTTTGACCTCAAGTGATCCGACCTCCCAAAGTGCTGGCATTGCAGGCGTGAGCCACCGTGTCCGGCCTCCCAGTGCAGTCTTACTGCCGCTCTTTAGATGCCGTCTCATTTCTCCGTGTGGGGGTTCACCTGTGCCTCATCACTGCTCTCCCCGTCTCAATCCACCCTTTGTGGAAGGGTGTGCATTAGGCTGTACCTGTGACAATCGTCGCCGTTCTAGCTGCCACAGAATTTATTGTGATGTTGAACGTTTCAAAGTAGAATTGCTTGGTTTCTATATTCTCTAATGCTCATATGCGGTTGCATTTTGTGTTAATATTTCCAAACCCTAGATTTCAGGCTGCCTCGTGACTATGTCATGTCCTTTGTTGACATGTGTTAATGAGTCTGTATTGGGAATCTGGATTCTGTTGTGTGGTCTAATTGTTAGTCCCTGAATCGTATTAGCTTCTTTCAATGACTGCGACTATATAAAGGGCCTTGTGGATTATCACATAGCTTTATTTTTAATTTGTGCCTGCTGTATCTTTTCAGATCGCTTATATTCAGTCTTTTGTGGAGTAGTGTTTTGCATTGGGAGGTATAGAAGTTTCCAGTGCTTTTAATAATTGCTTTTAAATGCTTAATAGCCTGTATTTTTAAACTATACATTAAAAAAAAAAATCCGATAGCTAGTATTCTTACTGTCTTCCTGACTATAAGAAGGACTTAGCATGCCTTAAGTCTCCGTTAAACAAACTCCTCATCTTGTTTTTGTTGCCTGGAGTTTTGACAGCCCACCTACTTTTTTTTTTTTTTTTTTTTTTGAGACAGGGTCTTGCTCTGTCACCTAGACTACAGGGCACTGGCATAATCATGGCTCACTCAGCCTTGACCGCCTGGGCTCAGGGGATCCTCCCACCTCAGCCCCTCAAGTAGCTGGGACTACAGATGCATGCTTCCACACCTGGCTAATTTTTGTATTTTATGTAAAGACAGGGTCTCACCATGTTGGCCAGGCTGGTCTCGAACTCCTGGGCTCAAGCAATCTGCCTGCCTCAGGCTCTTAAGTGCTGAGATTACAGGCATAAGCCACTGTGCCCAACCAACTTTGCCCTCTTTAACATAAAAAATTGGTTATTAACTTTTAAATCAATTAATCAAATGACACTTGGTGTTTTACTGATTTATTTGCTTCTGGTTTCTTATATCGCATTAACTGTTCCTTGGCTTTACCTTTTAGTTTACTGAAGTATATCCATTAATACTTTCTTTTGCCAGGTGCAGTGGCTTATGCCTGTAATCTCAGCACTTTGGGAAGCCGAGGCAGGTGAATCATGAGGTCAAGAGATTGAGACCATCCTGGCCAACATAGTGAAACCCCATCTCTACTAAAATAAAAAAATTAGCTGGGCGTGGTGGCGTGAGCTTGTAGTCTCAGCTACACGGGAGGCTGAGGCAGGAGAATTGCTTGAAGCCAGGAGGTGGAAGTTGCAGTGAGCCGAGAATGCACCACTGCACTCCAGCCTGGTGCCTGGTGAAAGAGTAAGACTCTGTCTCAAAAACAACAAAAAATTTGCTTTTGTTTTCAGTTTACTATCATTTTTCTTATCTTTTTTTTTTTTTTTTTTCCCCGAGACAGAGTTTTGCTCTTGTCGCCCAGGCTGGAGTGCAATGGCGTGATCTCTGCTCGCTGCAACTTCCGCCTCCCTGGTTCAGTTGATTTTCCTGCCTCAGCCTCCCAGGTAGCTGGGATTACAGGCGCCTGCCACCACGCCCAGATAATTTTTTTTTTTTTTTTTTTGTATTTTCAGTAGAGACGGGGTTTTGCCGTGTTGGACAGGCTGGTCTCGAACCCCTGGCTTCAAGTGATCCACCCACCTCGGACTTCCATCAAAGTGCTTGGATTACAAGCGTGAGCCACTACACGCAGCCTACCATCATTTTTGTTAGGTCTTTTTTTCTTTTTCCTGGAAGAGAAATTATAAAAATTGTTTTATATAGTATTTGATACATATGAAGGTGCACAAATATACACACATGCACGTATATATACATACTGTAGATATAAACCATAATAGTAAGTGAATACACATTAATTCACTATAGACGTTTCCTGTAGGCTTCACTCTACATGTCTAAAAACCCACTACTTCCTTCCCAGAGGTAACTACTAGTCTGAATATAGTGTTTCTCATTCTTTTGCCTTCAAAAACATACATATTGGGTTTTCAAAAATAGATTTCAATAAGTTAAATAAATGTAATAGGTTTAAGAATTGCTTATGTCTATTTATTATTATTATTATTATTATTTTATTTTTTATATGGAGTCTTACTCTGTTAACCAGGCTGGAGTGCAGTGGTGTGATCTCTGCTCACTGCAACCTCCACCTCCCGGGTTCAAGCAATTTTCCTGCCTTAGCCCCCTGAGTAGCTGGGACCACAGGTGCCCCCACCGCACCCCGCCAATTTTTGTAATTTTAGTAGAGTTGGTGTTGCACCGTATTGGCCAGGATGGTCTAACTCCTGACATTGTGATCTGCCTGCCTCAGCTTCCCAAATTGCTAGCATTACAGGTGTGAGACACTGTACCTGGTCTGGCTTATGTTTAGCTTCTTAAAAAATACTGTCACCTCGTGACTTGTCCTTTATTCAAAATCATGTTTCTAAGACTTAGTGTTACCTGTAGCAGCAGTTTTTCTACTGCAGATGTGAATTTATTACTTGGTTTGAGTATACTACAGTGTATTTACTCATTCTCTTGTACGTAGACTTTTTTGGTCGTTTGGATTTTTTGCTATCAGTAGCAGTGTCATTATGAATACTCTTGTTTGTGTGTGCCAACTGGTGTGTTTCAAGAGTTTCTCTAAGGCATGGACCCTGGAGTGAAACTGCTTGGTGTGGATGAGACCCACGGGCCATCACATATCAAACTCCAGGCCTCATTGGCTCATAGCTCTGGATTCCAGCAACCTGTGGCTTAGCTCCTCCTGCCTGTTGGCCTTTGTGGTCTGTTTCTGGTCCATGATGAAGTTTATAATTTTTGTCCCTTGGGATTTCTCTGTTAGCCTTTGCAGTAGGTTTGGTACAGTAGGGTATGTCATTTGTGAACTCAAGGCACATTCATGATACGGAGTCACCATCCTTTACTTCTTCAGATATTTCGTGGTCAGAATGAAGGCTGTTTCTGGAATTAGAAGATTGAATTCCTCATATAGTGAAGTAGCTAGATGTTTTATAACTTGGTTTGTATGTAAGGAAGCAGGTTCTTTTCCCTGAGTGTGGTGTATATCAGCATTTTCTAGTGAGGGTGTTTTTGTTTTTTTCCACCCCAGGGGACATTTGTCAGTGTCTAGAGACATTTTTGATTGTCATGAATAGGGTAGGTGAAGGTAAAACCGGCATCTAGTGGGTGGAGGCTGTAGATCTGGCTAAACATCCTGCAAAACAATGAACAGGGTAGTCCCCCTACAACAAAGAACTGTTGGGTCCTATATATTCATAGTATTAGGGTAAAACCAAAACCAAAACCTTACAGGGTATTGGACAGCATTGCACAGAAAGAACTATTGGGTCCAGTATGTCTGTAGGGCTAGGGCACCCTGATGTATGTGAAGATGCTCAGTCATTGTGTTCTGAAAGTATGATACTAACACTAAAATTTGGGCTAGGCATGGTGGCTCACACCTGCAATTTCAGCGCTATAGGAGGCCGAGACAGGAGGATAATTGCTTGAGCCCAGGAGTTTGAGACCAGCCTGGGCAACATGATAAAAGTGTTTAAAAATATATATAAAAGAAATTACCTGGGTATGATGGCATTTGCCTGGAGTCTCAGCTACTCGGAGGCTGAGGTGGGAGAATCTCTTGAGCCCAAGAATTCAGGGCTGCAGTGAGCTGTGACTATGCCACTACCCTCCAGCCTGGGCAACAGAGTGAGACCCTGTCTCAGAATAGATTAAAATTTAATGAAGTCACAACATTGCTTTTCTCCCCATGCCATGTCTTTGGAAGTGTGTGTTTGGAATGCCCAGGTAATAGAGCTAGTCCATTACTTGCCTAATTTCGATCCGAGTATACAATTCATGTGAAAGGAAAGACGAATGATCAAGAAGTAACACAGGCGGATAGGCTCAGCTCTATGAAAAATAGCCGGGTTTAATTTCTATTCAGACCTGTCAGTGGCTTTCCGTAAACACGAGTGGGCATCCTTCCTGTCCTGGCATGACTTCTCTTCCCAGCCATCTCAAGCCTTGATGAGGAATGAGAAGGGAGGAATTCCTACATGTACCAGCAACAGTGCCGTGGGGATCTGGTCTGTGAATTTCATGGAAGTTTATTAAAACACAAAGCACCTCTTTCACTGCTTACCAGGACCAGCCCAGCAATAGGAGTACCCAGTAAATATGGATGATTAGGAATTCCCGCAGTCTGGTTTGCTTCCTTTCCTGTTTGAGGTCTTTCTCTGTCCATGAACTGCTGAAACCTGAGTGGGGACTTCCACAAAGGGGGAGAAGGGGGATGGGGAAGGAGGGAAAGGCAGATAACAGCCGAATGTAATCAGCATTTTATTACCGTCTTCAGGAAGTAGGAATAGGAAAAAAGAAGTAGGTTGGAGGGAGGAAAGTTAATTATGTGAGGTTATTTGACAGGAAATTACTAAATACAAACAGACAGAAGAAACACATTTTAAAGCAGGATAGGAAATCTCAAGTTACTCCACTGTGTGCATTCAAAACCCCCAAAGCAAATTCTGAAAATAGCAGTTTAAACAAAAGCTATCTTATCTGATAAAAGTATTTGAAACACAAAGGGAAATTTATATATTGGGCAGGCAATCTTAAAGTGATTTTGTTGATAGCACTGCCGATGTAATTGTGGGAAACCCCCTTCAGATGTCTGAATTTATCTTGTAGATGTTCTGAATCTGGCATTTCAGTTCTATAAGGGTGTGTGTGTGTCTATGTATTCCACCCTGGAAAATTATATATATGTGAAATAAAATGAAAAGTGTCTTATGTTTGTATTTCTTTTTGGTATTTCAAAATTTGGGGGGAGTGAGGTATTACTAATAGTTCCAGAAGAGTGTTATATCAGTAAAGCTGAAGAACTGAGGTGTTACCTAAAATATTTATTTCCAGAGGTTATATATTTCAAATCTTTTAGTTGATTTAATTGGTTAACATAATTTTTTAAATTGCTTTTCAGCTGTTGGCAAAATTTGCAAAATTTTTGTAAATTATCTAAACATATTTGGTGTTGTTTTAAAGTCTAAGTGATTAAGGAGTAAGACCTTTTCCTACCCTTAATGATTTCTGATCCTTTAATGGCCTACGTTAAATAGTCATTGTTGCAGACATAGAAAGGAGGGTCAGAAGTGGCTGTTGAATCATCTGACTCTTTTAATTAAGGTTGTTATCCTCATTTAAAAAAAACCCAAATAACAAAAAATACCAACAAAATACATACACATGTATAAAGACATGTATATGTATAATATAAATATACATAAAGGCATACATATATATACACACCTATATTTATATGTAGCTTTTCCAAGGAAAAAAGGAATAAACTTTATTTTCTGGATCTAGATAGTAGGATTTAAAAAAAATTGTTGAGATATCGAAGAGTCATATCGTAGAAATTGGGTGGCTGTAAAATTGCAGTCTGTGGATAAAGTTACACATTCCACGTTAGTTCAAAGAAAAAGCAATATTTTGAAAACATAAAGGGAGCTCAAAGTCTGCATTCCTTTGAAAAGGCCCACACCTGTCGAAGGAATGCAGGTTGTTTCCACTTGACCTTCAACTGTGGAGCGGGGCTTGGTGCTTCAGATGTTATAGTGGTCCAGTAGGAACCTCTGTCTGAAGCAGTGTCTCCTGGGACAGCGCCTGTCCCGTCTGTTGTCAGAAAGCCAACATAGGGTGACAGCTAGAAACAGTCAGAGAGTAGATCCTAACCCTTGCTCTGAGGAGCTTGCTTCATATACCACAGTCTCACGGTGATGGATGAGTGGGTGTAGATAATGGACAATAAGCCATAACCTCTCTAAGCAATCAGGCTTCCTTTTGCAAGTCCTGGGAAAACCTGGGCAGACAGTATTAGTCCGCTCAGACTGAGTCCTCTGTGTGTAGTAGTTGAAGATAAAGACATCATTGATTTTCCAGACAGATTCTCATCATGCATAAATAATTCCTTAGGACGGAGTTACTGTAGTTGCCTTGAGTAGCACTTCTCCTCCTTCAAGGCACTCACATTAGTTCCGCAGTTTATTGTGGCGTCTGAAGAACCAACCAGAAGCACAGTTCACCATCAGGAAGAAAATGACACATAGCATATAGCTTTTGATCAGTGAATGTATTTGTCCACACAATATTTGAGGGGAAAGAGGTCTGGCTTATTTTTGCTTTTTTCTTGAATTCTTTGTTTATTCAGCAAATATTTCTTAATTGCTTGATATATTCCAGGAGCTGTGATGGAGGCAGAGTGTGCAGTGTTAGGTCATAGCAGGCATGGTTGCTGCTGCTTATAACTCATAGTTTACTGTCATATGGTCATGCCTCCCCCACGTCCTAGCTTTGTGATCTTGGGCAAGTGACAGTTCCTCTGTACCTCAGTTTCTTTGCATAAATTAGAATTTTTTTTCCCCCAGGTGGTCCATAAGATCCTGTTCAGTGCTAGTCTTTTCTGGATATATACTTAAGTTTTTGGATATTTTTATCTCCATACCTCGCTTGGTATTCTAGTGAGTGACTGAATATGGTGGGTCGGGGCAGATCAGATTAGATGTTTATATGCAGATTAAAATCATTGATTTCTGACTGAACTACTTACCTTACTTGAGTTTATACCACCAGGGTGTCTCCAGCCTGTTTGACTGGATCACATACATATGCAGTTTCCTAAGACTGAAACTCACTTTAAAGAGAAAGCATGCATTTCCTTCTATTGATGCTGGAAAGTTTTCAAGCAGTTCTGAAGCATGGTCTTCTGACACAAAAGATCACTGTTACAAGTGCTCCTTTGCTGAGACACTAGCCCACGGCAATTGAGTTGTTTTTAGCTCAACTTCAGTGCTAGCAGACAAAACTATGCTTGAGATAGGATTATTGAAACCGGGACCATCCACGGTTTAATAATGTTGGTAATGTTGATGAATTCAACTCCTGCGTTTATGTCATCTGTTTTTGTAAATACAGTTTTGTTGGAACAGGGCCAGGCCCCGCCTTGTATGTACCGTCTGAGGCCACTTTTGAGCTGCAAGGGCGCGACGGAGCAGCTGGAACAGAGGCTATATGGCCCACAAAGCTGAAAATATTTGCCATCGTGCCTTTAAGAGAAACATTGGCTGACACCTTGATTATCGGATAAATAAAGACCCCAACTCTAGATGTTAAGGTGTGTGGGACTATAACATAATGTTTTGTTTTTTCAGGAAACAGCTTATTTGCCTTTTTTTTTTTTTTTTTGCAAAATGCTCCTGAGAAATTAGCCTTGTTAATGTGTAAGGTTTCTGATGCCATGCTATTGAGAGAGCAGCATCTGATAACTGTATACCTCACAGATTTTACCGTTTTGAAGGAATTTTTAGTTTCTGTGGGTTGGATTCATAAGGGGACTGATCTGATAAGAACTCTAAGTATTGCCAAGGCATTTTTTTATTCTGTTAAATAATTGATGCTATGGAGCCTGAGGTCCTAGCTTTCTTTACATTTCACCTGTGAGGAGAGATGGAACAAAATTTCAGAGACGGTGAGCTCTTGGAGACATATTTATAACCTTCCTCTTCCTTTGTTCTGTGTTTGTAGTGCACAGAGCTTTAGGGCTGGTGGGTCGTGCCTGCAGGAGTGCTGAAGTCCAACTTAGAGAAAGCTAGGGTCAGTCAAAGAAAGTCTAAGGTCAGAGGAAACGGAGATTAATGAGGCTGGATTCCTGCCCTCTAGGGGCTTACTTGCTATTGAGAGTGACTGATTCTTTTTCTAAAAGAGTGATACATGCTCTCAATAAAACATGCATATGGAATATGAGAACGTGGGGTGGAGGAGGAGAGTGGAGACGGCGTGCGCACATGGGGACTTCCAGCCGAGGCGGTGAGCTTAGGTGCGATGTCACGGAGCTACAAGAGCCGAGGACAAGTGAGTGTCGGGGTGGCAGGTGGATAACATGGAGGGAACCTGGGCCATTTGCCCTGCAGCATTTTCTCAGGGGCTCAGAACTGGTTTGCTCGGATGAGTCCATTTCATTTTAAACGGTTTAAAGGTGAGGAATGGAGCGACTCAGTAAACGTTTACAAAAGCCGAATATATTAAGGGGAGATAAAGAGGCTTTAGGACCAAGCAGGGCTACTTTTCTGTGTTCAAATGGACCTATGATGACCAGTCCTAGCACATAATAATTTCTGAATAAATATTGGTTGATTTAATACATAAGCTCTTTGGTATTTGAAATGAATTAATGAAAAAATTGGCATTTTTGACTTGAGGCCTCGTGTTTACAGCCAAATGACTGGAAATTCTGTTTATCCACATGTATCGTCCATATGCTAGATACCGTGCGAAGGTCAGGGGAGTGGAGGTTAACGGGGCTTACGGACTTCCCTTTGGGGACTTACATGCTGTTGAGAATGAGTGGTACTTTCCTAAAAAGGTGGGTGATAAATGCTCGCAATAAAGCTTGTGCATGGAACGTGAGAACATGGTGTGGAGGGACGCTTATCGGGAGGAGGAGATTGGGGACAGGGCCTTCAGAAAGGGCTCCTGGAGGAGGAGACCGCCTTATCCTGCTCTGCCCTTTGCTGCTGTTGGCTGAACATATCCCTCCAGAAGTCATGTGTTGGAATCTAATACCCAATGTGGTAGTGCAGTCTTAAGAGGTAGGGCCTTTGGGGAAGCGATAAAGTCAAAAGAGTTTTGCCCTCATGCTCTTGCAGAAGAGGTTGAAGGGGGCTGCCTTGCATCTTGAGAGACGCTGCCATGTGAGAATGCAGCAAGGAGGCCCATCCGTGACGTGGAGACCCAGCTCCAGCTGACACTGAATCTGTCAGCTCCTTGATCTTGGACTTCTCGGTCTCAGGAAGTGTGAGAAATCAATTTCTTATTAATGTAATTAATTTATTTTCTTTGTTTTATTGTTGTTAGAGACAGGGTCTTATTCTGTCGCCCAGGCTGGAGTGCAGTGATCGTGGCTCACTGTAGCCTCAACCTCCTGGGCTCAAGCGATCCTCCCACCTCAGTCTCCTGAGTAGCCGGGACCACAGGCACACGGCACCACGCCTGGCTGATTTTTAAATTTTTTTGTAGAGATCAGGTTCTCACTATGTTGCCAATTTCTATTATTTATGAATTATTCAGTGTAGGTATTTTGTGATAGCAGCAGGAACAGGCTAAGACATTAGAAATGTCCTTTTCCTTGGAAGGGGAGATACATGGGAAGCCTGTGTTCAGGCCTCTGAATATAGGCCTTGGGCAGAAGCTCAGACAACGGTTGCTGGGGAAGCCTTCACCCACCATAGTCTGACTTCAGCTGCTTACGGTCTGTTCCTATGCTTAGTCCTTTCTGAGAGAGAAGAGACCCCGACTGTGTAAGACAAGCAGCTTCCATTCTAAGAGCAAGACAGAGTAAGTTTCATCAATGGTGAAACAAACCCGAATGCAGCCATATTGGCAGTGAACCAGGCAGAGATCACTGAGATTAGGGTGCAGCCCACAACCCCTCCGTCCTCAGAACCTGGCCCAGCTTTCCATGATGGGTTCTGTTCCTTTCTTTCATAGAATCCTTTCCTTCTTCCCAAGAGATTTTATAATGAATACAGATAAAGGCAGGAAACCTCTGATAGAGTACAAACTTCCACATAGGCCGGATTAAACACACACACACCCACCCACCTACCCCAGCCCACAAAGTAACCCAGTCTGCTGGGAAGAGATGAAAGGGCAGCCATATGACGGGGCTGGCAAAGGGCTCTTTTCCCAGGCAGTCCACATCCTGCCCCTTGGTAGATGAGACAAGTTGAAGGAGGAAGTATGCAGTGCAGTGAGTGAGTGCAGTTCTCAGGGATGTGGTCTTCCTTGAAGGGCTCCAGGAGTGTGCCTGTGAGCATGGGAATGATAAGCTCACATCTGCTTGTATTCATAAACAGCTCCAGGAGGTGTGGTTTTAAATTACCAGCCCTACCACTGCTAAACCTCCTCCGTAATCCTATAAAGATGTCAGGTACAGATAGACCTTGGAGGGGCAGAGCCCTGTCTGACAACCCAGTATCAAATAGCCAGAGAGCCGGAGGATCGGGTTGCGACAGGAATACCCTAATCTTGATTTCATTGTTTTTCCTCTCCCTAAAAGGGTGGGATTGGATTTGGAGGTGGGAGGAGAATCTGCAACGGAGTTGCTGACACCATGTAAGGAAAACCTTGGAGGCTGCTATTCCCGTTTGGAGGGATCAGCAAAAAGGCCAGCAGACAAGCCTGCCACTGTTCTGTAATCCTTCCTTCTGCTGGTGAATCCTTCCAAGGCAGGCAGGCAGGCAGCAGCTGGGGCGGAGGGGCTGATGCCTTGATGAAGGGGAGCTGAGTGCTGGCTTTGCTGTGCTGTGGAATTATTACCTGTAAGTGCAGGCAGCCAGGTGACTGCAGCTGTGATGGGGGCGTGGAGACCCCACCCATGCCAGCTGTCAGCGCCCCAGACGTCCAGGATGGCGCACGGGATTTATGCTTCCTCTCCAGCCTTTCAATGCTTCTGTGGATATACTTAGCAATTACATTGCTGGTTTGGGAATTTCCCTAGGATGGGCCAGGACTTGTTTCCAAAATAACACCTTTCAAAGCATGCAGACTTTCAGAAATTAGATAATTGTGTGATATTTATAAAGTGAATTACATTGTGCTCACAAAGTCTGGGCAGATGGTTCTTTTGCTGAAGTAAAGAACACCTTATGATTCATTAAGTTTGGGGAAAAAAAGGCTTTTTAAAAAGTTGCTACTTTAGAGCTGAATCTTTGCAAGAAATTCAGACAACTCACCAAGTAGGCAGTACATTTTCAAGGTAAAATGTTTATGTCTGAGTGTGCGCGGCATGGTTAAGTTGTCCTGTTTCACTCCTAACACTCAGCGAGCATTTAAAATATGCTTATCGCTGTGTGCAGAGAGACACAAAGATGATACTTTATTGCTCTTGTCCTCCCTGGATTCTCAGTCTAGTGAGGGAGACAGATGTATAAACAGACAATTGCTATACAGTGAGCTAAGTGCTAACAGAAGGATAGAAGAAATGCCATAATGAGGGTAGAATATCAGTTTACAGTGTGAATGGAAAGGAGAGAACAGCCTCACAGAGCAAGTTACATTTGAGCAGTGTGTAAAGGAAGAGGAAGGATTTTGAAAGGAGAGAAGGATGTTGCCTCCTTGTGGCTCCTCATTCCCCAGCATCTTCATACCCCAGGGCCTTTGCACATTCATATTCACCTTTGGTTCGTCCTTTTCATCAGCTCCTTTGTACCTAAGGGCCCTCTGCCTGGAAAACTTCTTCCATCTCTCTTCCCTGGTTCAGTCCTTTAGAAGCTAGATCCTGTGTTAACAGTTTCAGGGAGGTCTGACTTCTCTAAGTCAAATCTCTTCTGTTATAAATGTTCACTCGTCAAGTTCTTCACCTTGAGAGCAGTTACCCCAGCTGCACTGAATGGTACCTGTTTTTCCCAGTAGGCAGAGCCTGCCGCTTTTGTTACACTTTGTTTCTTGACTAAATAAATGTTTGTTGAATGAATTAGACGAAGGGTGTTGAGGTGGGGAAAACTCATGGAATGTTCAGAGAACGGCAAGTATTATGTTGGATCTTGGGTGTGTGAATTAAGGGAGGCTGAAGATTAAGCCATTTTTAGGAACTTTGAAGATCTCAACTTTTGTTTATATACCAGCTCAGCTAATATTTTTAAGTATTAAGAGGCATCTCAGAGATCTGCCTCTTGGTTATTTATTATATTATCATTATCAGATGGTTTAAGTCAAAGATGAAGTGTTAAAAATATTTTAAAAGTTTCCTTTAGCATATAGATTTCGGGCTCAAATAGATGTACTTTTAAAATGAGATTCGAGTGTAATATACATATAGAAAAACACGCAGCACATAATCGTACAGCTGGATGGATTATCACAGAGCAAACATACGTGTAACTTGCACGCAAGTCAAGGAATGGGGATACTTCATAGAGCCTGAATTGTAAAAATCAGCATGTGTACTGTATCAGAAATGGAAGTGGATGAGCTAGAAGATTCTCTGGCAGACTCTAAGAAAGTTTAAGCTTTCTGAAGAATAGAGGAGAGGGATTCTCATATAAAGTAGTCCCCAGATGCTTTCAGACTCACTCATGAGCTTGAGAAAGTGGTTTGAGAGAAATGTAAACCTCACTGGCCCCTGTTCCATCCCCAGGCAAGGCTGGAGCCTGAAGGATGGAGGGTATGCTGTGTTGCAGAGGGACACAAGGCTGAATTTTTTAAGAGGAACATTGAATCGTTTCTCTATCCTCACCAGGAACACTGCCTGGGGGCTGAGTTCTTGTCGTCCCAGTATCGTGCAGGAGACATTGATGACTTAACCAGCTTCTGGAGCAACTTTGGGGTTGCATAGAACACAGTGGTGCTGAGTATAAGAAAATAAGGCTTAGGGCCAGATGCGGTGGCTGTAATCCCAGTGCTTTGGGCGGATCACGAGGTCAGGAGTTCAAGACCAGCCTGGTCAACATAGTGAAACCCCGTCTCTACAAAATATACAAAATTAGCAGGGCATGGTGGCATGCACCTGTGGTCCTAGCTACTCAGGAGGCTGAGGCAGGGGAATTGCTTGAACCTGGGAGGCAGAGGTTGCAGTGAACTGAGATTGCACCACCACACTCTGGCCTGGGCTACAGAGTGAGACTGTCTCAAAAAAAAAAAAAAAAAAAAGACTGTAAGACTTGGGACCGAATGCCTGCTCTGTCACTCTTAGTTAATTTCTCTGTGTCTCACTTTCCTTATTCATTACATTGGGGATAATAATGTACCTTATGTGGTTGTTAGGATTTAATGCATTCATGGATATAAAGTACTTACAATACAACCTAGTATAGAGTAAGACTCAGTAAAAAATAAAGGTTCTCTAGTTGAAAAAAGCCTTGTTTTTGTCTTACAGGAATATGGTCATCCCTAATGGGCTACGAAAGTAATGAGGACTTTTGAGAGAGAGAGACTTTTTGGTGTAATGAAATAGTTTCTTACTGAAATGGATTGTGAGACTTTGCTTGTAAATGAATCAGCCCTAATATATCTGCCATATAGTATTTACAAGTTTGGGATTTCATCCTATTAATAGAACAAACCATATTTTTCCTTATTTAAAATCCAGTTTCTCATAGAATGTGAGCAGGATAGGTAGAAAAAAAACACCAGATTTCCCTCAATATACTATTTAAAAATACTTATTAGGTCCAGATGACAGTGGATCATTCTGTAATCTCAGTGCTTTGAGAGGCGAACACAGGAGGATCACTTGAGGCCAGGAGTTCCAGGCCAGCCTGGGCAATATAGTGAGATCCCCATCTCTACAACAAATTAAAAAATTACCCAGTCATGGTGGCACACATCTGTATCCCTAGGTACTTAGGAGGCTAAAGCAGGAGCGTCGCGTGAACCCAGGAGTTTGAGGCCACAGTAAGCTGATTGTGCTACTGCTTTCAGCCTGGGCTACAAAGCAGGACCCTGTCTCTGTAAACAAACAAATAAAAAACCAACAACAGAAATCTTTATTGTGTGGTTTTAATTGAACCACTGAAATTTGAGGGGATTATTTAAAAATAGATCTTGACTCGCTACTCTTTGAATTGGTTGTTTGTGGCATTGTTTTGCTAGGTGTTAAACTCCATAAATATTTTATACATGATTACAAATTGATCACATTTGCCCTCTAGTTTCAAGGCTTCTGTGATTTTCTGACTCTAGGCACCATTAAGCCTCTCCCCATGGCGATGACCAAGACCTGCGGTGTGTATGTATGTGTGATGGACTGAGGATGAACAGCTCTGGGTCCCTACTCTGTGATAGGTGGTGCACAGAACATCTCAGTACCTGTGCTGTTATTTGATCCTTGGCAATATTGCTTTTTAAAAAAAAAATTATTTATTTATTTTTATTTATTTTGAGATGGAGTCTTGCTCTATTGCCAAGCTGGAGTGCAGTGGTGCAATCTCGGCTCACTGCAACCTCCGCCCCTGCCTCAGCTTCCTGAGTAACTGGGAGTACAGGTGCACGACACCAAGCCCGGCTAGCTTTTTTTTTCCCACCTGTCCCTCAGGCTGGAATGCAGTAGTGTGATCAGCTCACTGCAGCCTCGAACTCCTGGGCTCAAGTGATCCTCCTACTTCAGCATCCTGAGTATCTGGGGCTATAGGTGGGTGCCACTATACCCAGTTAATTGAAAACTATATATATATTTTATACATAAAATAATATGTGTTATAAATAATAATATATATTTTATATATAACATTTTTTATTTATTGTATATATATTTTTTGGTAGAAATAGAGTCTGCACCATTTTGCTCAGGCTGGTCTTGACCTCTTAGACTCAAGTGATTTTCCTGCCTCAAGTTCCCCAAATGCTGGAATTATAGGTGTGAGCCACTGCACCCGCCCAAGCTCACTTTTTAAAGACAGGAGAGTCAATATTGTAACTTTGGTACAGGACAAAGGATGTATGAAAGGAAAAACTGCCTTGGTAAATGATGCCAAGAACAGGATATGATTTTATAGGCCAGGACTTTGTATATAAAAGTGACAGAGTCATGGATATGGATGGGATGCGTCTCAGGGAAAAACAGGAAGCATGCGTGTGGGCAGGGAATGCCACTGTAATCCTCAAGGTTATAAGCCCACATTTATGTGTATTTAGGGGAAGCGAAGCTAGCAGGAAACTAAGAGTGGGGAAGGTAACAAGAATGATTGCTGGACTTGCCCAGAATTGCTAGAAGAAATGTCAGGGGAAAGAGATGAGGACTTATGACTCAGACTTTTTTTTTTTTTTTGAGATGGAGTTTCATTCTTGTTGCCCAGGCTGGAGTGCAGTGTAATGATCTTAGCTCACTGCAACCTCTGCCTCCTGGGATGAAGCAATTCTCCTGCTTCGGCCTCCCAAGTAGCTGGAATTACAGGCATGCCCCACCACACCTGGCTAATTTTGTATTTTTGTTAGAGACGGGGTTTCACCATGTTGGTCAGGCTGGTCTCAAACTCCAGACCTCAGGTGATTCACTTGCCTCAGCCTCCCAAAGTGTTGGGATTACAGGTGTGAGCCACCGCGCCCAGCCTGTGACTCAGATATTTAAGCCACATGCAGGGCTTGGCTTTTTAGAATAGGGAATTTGAAATTAATTTAGAGAAGTAAATTTAATTCCTTAGCAAGCACTGATACGGAGGTATTCCTTCTTGGATACGGTAATGAAGGAGATTATAGAAGGGTACACACCTGTATGTATGTGCATATGTACAAATGTATGCAGGTGTCTATCTTCCTACCATATCAGATACCATGTGCAGAGATTTCCATTTATTATTTCAGTCTATTCTGAAAACAGTCCTGAGAATTTAATATTAGCGCCACTTCGAAGATAAGGAAACTCAGACCAGGAAAGCTAAGGATCTTGGCAATGGGCTTAACACCATATAGACTTGTAACAGTGAAGGAGTGGATTAGACTAAGGCTGTGTAATTTTAAACCCAAAATCCTGTCTATTCTGCTACTGTGACTCTCTTTCATTCGTGAAGGAGGAATGTACCTACATTAAAAATACAACAATGTCTGGGCGTGGTGGCCACGCCTGTAATCCCAGCACTTTGGGAAGCCGAGGCAAGCAGATCATGAAGTCAGGGGTTTGAGACCAGCCAGGCCAACATAGTGAAACCCCATCTCTACTAAAAATACAAAAAAAATGAACTGGACGTGGTGGTAGGTGCCTGTAATCTGGGCTACTTGGGTGGCTTAGGCAAGGAGAATCGTGTGAACCCGGGAGGCGGAGGTGGCAGTGAGCTGAGATCTCGCCACTGCACTCGAGACTACATCTCAAAAACAACAACAACAACGTAAATCTGAAGGGAGAAGTGCTGAAAGCAGCATTTGGGGAGGAATAAATGGGCAAGAGAAAGAAGTGATGTTATAGTAGTTGTGTCCCAGAAAGTCAAGTCAGATAGAGTGGTTTTTGCCTGATGATTTTTTAAAGCTTGAATTACAAACTTAACATAGTAAAATGAGATTAAGGAGGTGAGACCTCACATGTCCCGACCGTGGCAATGAATCTCTTTTCTTGCTAAAAACACATGTAGTAAAACCTGGACTTGCTGTTCAAACAGTTTTATGTCCAGAAGGTTAAGTAGATAACCAAGAAAGTAGAGCACAAAGTTTAATTTTAACACGGAAAATTTAGAACTGGTTGGGAAGTGGCGGAAACCTGGGCAAAAGTAGCATCGTTTCAGAAATCAGAATGAAAGGAAAGAAGAGTGGGCGTAGGATGATCTAGCCCTCAGATGCTGGATGATCTAGCCCTCAGATGCTGGATGACCAAGAGATTTTCCATTGAGTGCTACTTCTCCTTCTACTGTAGCTTTGCCTTCAGTGCTCTTTTGAGAAGGCTTTTGAGACCATGTCCAGACCGCGTAGGTAAATTTAGTTTCTATGGGTGTTTGAATAAAAAGATGACTTTTTGTGAGCTAATTCTATTCTAAGCCATTAAAAGTGAGATGCAACCTAAAGAACCTAAAGAATACATTTGAGGGCCGCATGTGGATTTACTAAGGAGGCCAAGGCAGGTGGATCACCTGAGGTCAGGAGTTTGAGACCAGCCTGGCCAACATGATGAAACCCTGTCTCTACTAAAAATACAAAAAGTCAGTTGGACGTGGTAGCGGGCGCCTGTAATCACAGCTACTCAGGAGGCTGAGGCAGGAGAATGGCTTGAACCCAGGAGGCGGAGGTTGCAGTGAGCTGAGATCATGTCACTCACTGCATTGATGAGGCAAAGTTTTGCTCTAGTCACCCAGGAGCCTGGGCAACAAGAGCAAAACTCCACCTCAAAAAAAAAAAAAAGAATGCATTTGAAATATATTGAACTTTTTAGCTGAAATGTTGAGGTATTCTTTTTTTTCCTCATCAGAAGCCAGAGCTTTCCAGCCCGATGCTTATGTTAGTCATTTGTTTTTGAGACAGGGTCTCACTCTGTTGTCCAGGCTGGAGTGCAGTGGCGTGATCATACCTCAGTGCTGCCTAAAATTTCTGGGTCCAAGCAATTCACCCCACTCAGCCTCTTGCGTAGCTGGGACTACAGGCGTGTGGCAACATGCCCAGTGAACTTTTTTGTTTTTTGCAGAGATGGAGTCTTGCTATGTTGTCCAGGGTGTCCTTGAACTCCTGGGCTCCGGCAGTCCTCCCATTTTGGCCTCCCAAAGTGCTGGGATAAGATGTGAGCCACTGTGCCCTAGCCCTGTGGCTCATTCTTGAACACATAATGAGGAGTTTTCCATTTGTCTCTATTAAACCCCATCATGTGAGTTGGGGCCTTTTGTTCCCTTCTGTCAAGATTTGATTCAGTGGTTCTGATGGGCACAGTGTGGTGCTAAGTGATGTGGATAGATCATTGATGCATGAGTTTCAGTAAGTTTGTGGTGAAGAGATGAGATTAAAAAACCAGCAACCAAAATAAATGAGCATCATGGGCATTCTAGGAGTTCTTCCTGCTGAAAGAGAGGACTAAAATACACGCAGCTGTATGTAATCAAGAAAGACAGCCAGACAGCCTTTGTGTTGTGAAGATGATGGGTACGATCTGTCTTCCTGCCCTAAAAACTAACACAGTGTCTGGTTTATCATAGACAAAATCGTTACAAAATAAATGAAAAATAAATGTTTGTTAAGGGAGCTTAAAATGGGTCTTGAGGGAAGAACAGAGATTTGGTGATTTGGAATGCAGAATATTCTGAGGACAGATATAGGTAAATATAGAGCTTTGAATCCTAAAGCATTTTTCAGTAAATGTGAATTATTTAGTTTTTATGATATACTGGAGCATATTTTTGAATCTTAAATATTAGTTAACAGATGGAACATTTCCACATTTTCTGTGTTTATTTTCTATTAAATGCCGTTTAAGTTATTTAAGCAAATATTGAACAGGACAGGCCAAGAAGAAACCTAAAGGTATTCTTCAGATCTATAATTTGATCTTTTCACATCTGCTTAAAAACACTCACTGTGAGAAGAATGGTACAGCAGGCTTTCATCTGGGATTATTTTTCTTCTGCCTTGAAGCTCCTTTTAGAATTTCTTCAGTTCAGGTATTCTGGTCATACAGTCCCTCTGACTTTACTTAAAGAACTCTATCTAACCTTTATATTTAAGAAATATTTTCACTGGGCATCGAATTGTTGGAAATTATTTTCTTTCGGTGCGTTAAAGATATCATTTCTGATACCAAGCCTTCTGGCTGCCATGTTTCCATTGAAAGTCCTATATTTGTCATTTGAAAACTCTCTCCTCATGAGCACTCCCATCCCTGGCAGCTTTAAAAATATTCTCTTTTTCTAGCAGTTTTGAGGTTTCATTTGTCTTTGAACTATTTACTCAGTATTTTTGGCACTTCTTTACTTGTGGCTTGGAAACATTTATTTTGGGAAATTCTCTGCTGTTATCTCTTTAGCATTGTTTTTACCTGATTCCCTTCCCTTTTCTGGGATTCTAATGAAATGTGCGTGAAACTCTGTTTCACATGTTACTTTCTGTTTTTCTCTCCATGCTTTAATCTGGATATTTTCTTATGTATGATTCATCTTTCTTTTATCTCTTTAGCTGTACGCGATATGCTGCTGGACCCATCTTTTGAATATTTTCCTACCATTGGTTATACTTCAAATTATTGAGTGTCCCTTTAGATTCATTTTACATGGGATTCTTCAGTTTTGCTGTCCGATTTATTAAACGTATAAATCACAGTTGATACTTAAATCCCCTTCTGTTAACCACAATCTCTCTCTTCACTATGGTATATTTCTGTTGTTTCTGACTTTTTCTCTTGCTTTGTGGTTAATTCTTATTTTTGCGAGCATGGTTATTTCTGATGAATGCTGGGCATTGCGTATGAAAACTCTAGAGACGATTTTATCTGTGTGGGATGTTATTTTCCTCTATAGAGGATTTCCTTTTCTTCTGGGAGGTGGGCGTGGTAAGGATGAATCACCTCATCCGCGCAGGGATTGAACTGTTCTGAAGGTGGGCTTTAGTCTTTGTGAGGACTGCTCCCTCCTGGTTTATGCTTACTCCTTTGGGTTAGCTCTTTGGAATCACAGCTGAAAGTGTGGGTTGTAGGGTCTTCTTCCCTTAGCAGACTATGAACTCTAATTTTTGCCTGTTCTGCGCTTGGAGGGTGACATAAACCTGTTCAACTTAGTTTTCCACTGTCTGCAGTAGGGTCAGCAAATGGGTGAAAGAGAAGTCAAATGTCAGGCTCCCTTCTCTCCATAGTCATGACCTTTCAAATCATTGTGCCTTGATAGTCCCCTGATGCCTTCAAGCAGAGGCTGTTTTAACGATTATTTTTCCTGGTTATTTTAGTTCTCTGTTGGGAAGGTTGGTCTGATCTAATCTAGTCCATTATATTGAGTAGAAGTTGAAGCACTTCTTAAAGCACTGTAATCCTACATGTCTGCATACCTTGGTCCTGTGTTCAGTAATTTTAAATGCCAACTCGCTGTTAACCTGTGCCATCTTGAACTCCTCTTTATCAGAAGTTTTTGATCAAACTCCTGAAGATTTTTTATAGCCACGATGAAAACACCTCAGTGTTATATGTCATATGTTTGCATTTAAAGATAGTTTACAAATTTTACTCATATTATTGCATTTGATCTTTCCAACAGTAATGTGATGTCAAATACTGTGATTAAGTTCTCCATAGAGACTTATCTGCAAATTTAATTAGTGAATAAAGGACATCTGTATTCATTTATCTCTAGTTAAATAAATATTCTGGAAAATGGGAATGAAAAGAAGAGGGGATTTGAGAGCAATTTAACAGGTTAGTATTGAGATTAACCTGTTTGTGGAATGAAGAGTGATGGTCATTTTTGCTTGGGTAAACTGAGAGGATGGTTATTCTTCCTTTAAATAAAGGGATCTATTAGGAGGAGAATTAAATTTTGGCAGAATTAATAATGAATGGATAAAATTAGTATTGAACTGTGCTCCCAGAAGGGAGAGTTACTGTGGGCTAAGAAGAGCTTTGTGTTGGAGTTGAGATTATTATTGGACATTTTGAAGAGGAGAGAGAATGAGAAGGAGGCAGGACAGTCTTACAGGAGAACCTAAAAGTGGAAACCATTGCCGTCCTCCTTCCTCTCCTCCTCTCCCCTGCCCCCTTTTTCATTAAGGGCTTGCTAAGTGCCAGGCACTGTGCTGTGTTTGCACATGCATCCTTATTTAATTTGCAACCCTATAATTTTATAGTCTTGTCCATTTGTCAGGCCATGAAGTCACTGCCTTAAAATGGAGCCTAGCGCTGAAGCGTAACTTTGATAATGAAATCCTTGTCAATTAAAGGGTCCCTGAACTGAGTCCGAGTGAATGTATTCGGATTTTCACCTGAAGACAACTGGCCATGCAAAGTACAATTTTCAGCAGGTGGTGTAGACAGTGGAGTGCCCGATGGGTGGGATGCTGGGAGGTGGAGAGCGTAGAGCATGGGGCATGGTTGGGGGCCCCCTCAGCAGTGCACAGTATATAAGGCCGTCCCATGCTGGAGCGGAACCAGCAGGAAGAGAAAAGATGGGGCGGATGTGAAAATTCAAGGGTAGAAAGGTCAGGACTTGGTGACTGTGAAGATGGGAAAGGTGATGGAGACGAATGTCATAACGAGGCTTTCAAGCCTGGGACAGAAGTTCCCCAAACTGTTGTTTCCTGCCTCTATCCTTTCTGCATTTGCACCCTCCTAACTTAACAGGTGAGCATCTCTGTCCGTGACTCCTTTCAGATGTGACTCTCAGCCATGTCTGGCCTGCAGTTCCCTTCACTCCTCCTCCTGCCCCAGAATCTTCTCAGTGATTCCTTCCTGTTTTTACTTTCTGTTAAGTGTATATTTCCAATTTAGTATTGTGATTTCTTCCTTTTCCCCTTCCTTTCTTTCCTTTCTTTTTCTTTTTCTTTTCTTGTTCTTTCTTTCTTTCTTTTTCTTTTTTTGAGATGGAGTTTCCCTCTTGTTGCCCAGGCTGGAGTGCAATGGCGCGATCTCGGCTCACCACAACCTCCGCCTCCCTGGTTCAAGCGATCTCCTGCGTCAGTCTCCTGAGTAGCTGGGATTACAGGTGTGAGTCACCATACCCAGCTAATTTTGTATTTTTAGTAGAGACGGGGTTTCTCCATGTTGGTCAGGCTGGTCTCGAACTCCCAACCTCAGGTGATCTCCCGCCTCAGCCTTTCAAAGTGCTGGGATTACAGGCATGAGCTACTGCGCCCAGCCTATCTTTCTTTCTTCCACTTCCCCTCCCAACTGTACTCTTTTTTATTCTTTTTTTTTTTTTAATTTATAATGTTTTGAACATATAAACTCAGTACTATAGTGAAGTTTTTGGGTGCAGGGACTGCGATCTCTATAGACTTCTATTTCTGTGATCTAATGCTATGTTTAACATGTATTACATGCTGAATGTATGAATGAATAAATGGGAAATCCTGGAGATTGTGCCAGAAATAGGTATAGAGACATACAGTCATAGCAATATAGAAGTAGAAACCAACTATCGTAGATTTTATTGTCAAGAGGTATTCTTCCTTTTTCTCTTACAAAAAAAAATCCACATACGTTTCAATATATTTCACCTCTGACTATTCCATAGAATAATCTTTAACTCTACGGTTAATATATTTTGAGACAGTCATAACCAAGAAAAACAAAATCAACAGAACATGCTATGCCATAATATTTTTGATGGGTTCTTCTATGGAAAGTTTCATTTTTTATTAATAGCTGATTTTACCCCTTCTTGTCCAAATTTTTGCATGATAAAGGTGTTCTGCTGAAAAAGATTCTGATGAACTATAAAATGCCCAAATATTGGACAGTAGAAGGGAGCGAAAGACGGAAAACACTTTGCAGAATGGTTCATTTGCCTCGTGGGGTTGAATATGATAGAGTCCTAGAGAAAGTCTGCTGGTTTTGGAAAGCGGACAAAAAGTAGAATTGCATAGGGCTTAGAATTTAAGAGAGAAACTGTGGAAAGAAGGTGTAGCAACATTTGTTCATTTAGATCCAGATTGAGAACTTTTATATTAGGAAAAAAACGCCAATCAAAACAATTTTCTGCCTCATCTCAAATCCAGCATTCTGTGCTTAGAAATGATTGCTTCTGATCATTAGCCGGCTGGCGGGCCTTTCCCGGAGGTCTGCCTTGTGGTAGGGAAATCACACATCCATGCTGGCAGCAGTTTTATCCTTTTCTGGACGGAGATTTGCACTCTCAGCTTTGTGCAGTTATCTGACTCTCTTCTAATGCGGGAGTGTTAGCATGTGCCTACTAATTGTTAAGCTTCTGGGACCAGATTGCAGTTGATTTCATCTGCAGTTTGTCTGGTGACAAGCGCACTGTTGAAGAAAAATAAATATTCACTGTAATTTTCATTAGTCCGTGACCCATCATAAATCAAAGCTGTGAAAAGAGTTTAAGTAGCTTTTCCCAATCCCTGGGATTCAAGCTCTCTCTCTCAGTTATCATTTGAACAAAGGTGATAGCTGGACACCAGTGATACCCTGGGATGCTGAGCTTAAGGGAATTGAGCTTTTCCCTTCTTGCACGCTTTAAAATGTGATGTCGTTACGAGCCTAGGGAGGGTAGACTTTTCAGTTTAAAGCTCTCCTTTTCCCTTCTGTAGGACTCCAAATTTTAGATTTCATGGATGAATAAGTAACCTCAGTGAGTGATTTGAGACTAGAGTACATAAAAATGTGTCAATAGTTCAGGATGACTGATAGCTCCCTTGTAACCAAAGCCACCTGCAATTTTTTATAGTCCTGCAGCATAAGCCATCTTGAACAGATAATCAATTCTGTTTCACAAACAGTCACTTCTGTGCACCAAGGAGGACCACTTTTTCTCTCTTCAAGCAGGGCTATAAAAGAAAATAACCTACATAATCCAAATGATTAAAACTTCTGAAATATTGGGGCACTTGTAAAGCTAGCCTTCTCTACCACCTAGCTAGCTATACCTTGCCCGCCTCTCTTTTTTAGTGAAAGAACAGTGGATTCACTTATGGAGCTGTAACAAAGATCAAAGAGAACTGTATTGCTATATACCCATGCACACATGCAAACACACACAGACACATACACACACACACACACACACCCTTTTAGAAGAGCACATTTTAGTCCAAGTATCATTTCTTGCCCAGCCTTTGTCATAATTTTGATCTTTAGAGGATTAGGAGAACATTTATTTATTTATTTTCCTTAAAGTATCAAATGGCATTGCAGCAGCAACCTAACCACAGCAGGAATTCATTCTTCTTTAGCTACTTCCTGCATCTCATTGAATTAAAAAGAGTGAGGGTGTGATTTTGAAATCTGAATTTGTAAAGGGCATGAGGTCTTCTCTGAAAATATGATTGTGAGTTAAAGGCTTTGGATTAAAGTAGACTCAGAGATAAACATTTCATCTGTTTTTCCTCATCCGTTAAAATACCATTATACTGTAGAGTTAGTGGTACTGGATTTTATGTTCATTTTTTCAATAGGGTGGACACCATATCATCATATTTGCCATTAGACTGTTCGGTGGTTATTTATAAACAAGGTCATTCATTCATTTTACAGATACATTTTGAGCTTTGAACAAGTAACAGGCACTGATTTTTAGGTGCTGGAACTCTAGGGCTACGGTATTAAGCAAGACCATTAAGTCCCTCCTTCAGGAGCTGGCGTTTGAAGATGTAGTTCAACAGTTGGGGTCTGATGATTAAAGATCTAAAATCCTCTTAGTAGTAATTGGGTCTCTAACAAATAACAATTACGGAGGAACCACCAAACCTCAGAATTTAATAAAGACAGAAGCATCGGTAGTAAATGATTCTGGCTTGTTAGTTAGAAAATACTGTTTTCAGATCTAGATTTTGGCCTAAATCATGATTGTTGTTGCTTAAACTTAGGCACTTTTGCACTAGAGATCAATGTCAAATCCAATGAGTCGTCTCCTTTCTAGCGTCTGCAAGAAAACTTGGAAACCATATAGAGATCACGTGTTTTAGAGTAAAGTCAATTTGGGGGTATGTTTTATTTTCATGTCATCTGGCCCCTAAAAGAACCGCAGCAATGACTGGGCCGACCACTACCCCCTTCTCAGTTTGAGTCACTGTTTTCAGGTACCATGGTGGCCCCAACTGTAGTTCCCAAAGTTTGGTGCATAAACCCCTGGGGTCCCTGTGACCTTTTCAGTGGATCTGCAGTGTTGATGTATTTTCCTAACAATACTACAATGTTATTTGTGTTTTCCATTCTTTGTCTTTCACAGCTGTATGGTGAAGTTTCCCACTGTGTATTCAGAACCCCTGTATAACCCAGCAAGTTGCTATCTTCTAAACAACAGATGATTGATGTTACAAAATGATATCTTGGTAAAAGATCCATTCAAAATGCTAGATAAATGAATGGGTTTTAATATATCAGAGTATGAAAAGTTCACTGATAGGTGTTCAGATTCCTATACAAACTTCCAGTTGTTGAGTTGGGGTATAGTATCTAAGAAAGAATGTCCACAATTATCTGAAAGGCTATTTGCTTCATCTTCCGTTTGCCAATTCTGCATTTGTGTAGAAATGGGTTTTCTTCACACATCAACCAAACGTGATACCACAACAGATTGGAAGCTATCTTCAGTTATCCTGGGCATTAAAAATTGCAAAGTAAAACAATACCACTCTTCACACTAAATGTTTTAGGAAAATCTAATTATCCCTTATAAAAAATATATTATTATGTTAACAGTAATGGGTTATAAATTCCTTTTTTTTTTTTTTTGTATTGAGACGAGTCTCACTCTGTCTCCCAGGCTGGAGTGCAGTGGTGCAGTCTTGGCTCACTGCAATTTCTGCTTCCCGGGTTCTAAGCGATTCTCCCGCCTCAGCCTCCTGTGTAGCTGGGATTACAGGCTCGCGCCACAACTCCCAGCTTATTTTTGTATGTTTAGTAGAGACGAGGTTTCAGTATTTTGGCCAGCCTTGTCTCGAACTCCTGACCTCAAGTGATCCACCTGCCTTGGCCTCCCAACGTGCTGGGATTACAGGCGTGAACCATCGTATCCGGCCCATAAATTCTTTTTTAAGGAGTAATAAATACTAAACAGTTCTTGGTTTTCGTTTGTATTGTGATAAATGTTATAAATTATATCATGAGATATAATCTACATGAACGAAAGCACTTTGAAGTCCTCAATATGTATTTTTTTTTTTTTTTTTTTTGAGATGGAGTCCTGCTATGTTGCCCTGACTGATCTCAGACCCCTAGGCTCAAGTGATCCTCTTGTCTCAGCCTCCTGAGTAGCTGGGACTATAGGTATGTGTCGCTGTGCCCTGCCTTAGTAATTTTTAAGATTCATAAGGGTATCCTGAGATTAACCAATTTAAGAACCACTGGTCTAAAGCAATGGGTTAGTAAATCCATCTTCCAGGAAGTTGAAGCGTGGAGACATTTGCACTAGTTACATTCCCTGGGGTCCGGGATCTGCTCCCAGTTCTCATTTTGAAGCGGAGTTTCAGGAAGTGTAAGTTGGGTCTCCTTAATGGCTCAGGGCTCCTGTTGTGTGCAGTGACGGAGGATAAAGACAGAAAGGCTGTAATCCATGGAGTCCATTTTTAATTTCCAATCTCGTATGCCCCACAGTCATGAAATCCTCTAGGATCATTTCTGAGTTTCACACCACAACTACTGAAGACGGAGCATTTTACAGGGGCTGCATGACATTTTTTATTCTTGGTAGTACAGCTTGCAGCTCCACATGCTGAAAGGAAATCAGAACTGCTTATCTGAAACATCTTCATCATCCATTTGGAAATGAAGAAGTCAGCCTGCTCTGCTTCCACCCTGCAGGAAGCTACACCAAGCCGACTTCTCAGTCTGGACTCGTTCTCAAGGTCACCCGTGTAATCTTTTTTTCAAAGACTCAGTGTCCTTAGTATTCTCAGAGATAATAGCACCAAACCCGTCAGTCATTTCCTTGTCTTCAATTTTCTTTTTGACTTCCTGCAATTTTAATCCCAAGTCCCTGCAATTCCTTTCTGCAGAGGCTTAAGTGGCCCCATTTATGACCAATTTACAGCTAATATTTGATGCATTCTTTTAAAATAAGCCAAACAGCCCTCCACTCTACAAGCCTTGTAGCTTTAGATTAATAAAGTCAGAGGCCTGATAGTGGGATAAATTGATACATTTTTTGATTTGTGATTTTTGAAGAAAAATAAAGAGATCCTAAGAAATTGGTAGATATTTGTTAATTTCAGAATCTGGTGCTGTTGTTAATAAAGGGAAGGAATAGTTCCTTCTTCTGTATTGTACATTGAACCAGTTTTTATAAAGGGGGTAGAGAAAGAGGGAGGGAGGGCAGATGAGTAAAGAATCATAGATTTTTCTGGGGGCTGCTTCCTTCTAACCTCCTTTGGATACCTTATCTCTGGCCCCTTCTGTAAGCTGATCCAGCTCATGTCAGCATGACACATGAACCATGCAAAGCTTCTTTTTAAAGAGATTTTAATTCCTGCTTGACAGGCTAGGCTGAAGCCCATGAGTGACAATAGATTTTTTTTTTTTTTTGTCTTTTAGAACAGAGTGAAAGCCACAGTGCACCTGGTAGTTTATTGAACACCAGGGGTGTGTGTCTCTCTCTCTCTGTGTGTGTGTGTGTGTGTGTGTCTGTAATATTTCCAGGAAGAAAAAAAAAACAGTTTCAAAACCTAAGCATTAAGTAATAACATGCTTCAGTTTGCCAGGAGTTATGCTTTAAGAAAAGCTAGCCAGCGTTTTTGGCCTGCCTGAAGACTGTTTGTGTCCCTCAATCTGTTTTAAATCTTTTAAGAGTTTTATCACTTTCCCCCTTGTCATAAAAGTAACTCATTGCTTTATTTTTTTATTCTAGTCTGAAATTGCATCTTTAATTAGCTCCTGTGAGGTAAAGTATCAAGCTATCACATTTCATATGATGAATTTTGCCTCTTACACCCAAGATGTTTGGGGGAACCGACCATATCCAATGTCCTGGGAGAGACTAGCTAGAAACTGGGACCATCCTTCAGCATTGTATGAGGCCCAATCCAGAAAGACAAGGAAGTGCTTCAGGAGTTGCCTCCATGTTCTCTTGCAAATGTAAAATGAGCTCTGTTTTATTTATGACTGCCTGAGTGAGTTTGGACCGCTATAACAAAGTACCCTAGGATGTGTTGCTTATAAACAGGAGACATTTATTTCTGACAGTTCGGGAAGCTAGAAGTCTGAGCTCAGGGTGCCAGTGCGGTTGGGTTCTGATGAGGGCCCTCTTCGTGGTTGCAGATTGTTAACTTCTTGTATCCTCACGTGTATCCTCATGTGGCAAAAAGTGAGAGCTTTCTGGGTCTCTTTGATAAGGGCACTAATTCCGTTTGTGAGGACTCCACCCTCATGTCCTCATCACTTCCCAAAGGCCCAACCTCCTGATACCATCGCACTGAGGGATAGGATTTCAACACAGGAATTTTGGGAGCCAGGGCATTCCGTCCATACTAGTGACTATGGTACATTTGAAATAAGCTTTCCCTTTCCACTGGTATCATGCGTTGCGAGTTACTTGAAGGACTGAATATTACTATGGATGACTCCCATGATGGAGATAGTGGTGGTGGCAGCATGATGAGGGTGGTGATGATAGGGGAGTCTTCATTTACCAAATGGGGCACTGGATTTTGTGTGAATCACTTTGCATACTTTTTTCTCATTTAATTTGCACACCAGCTCTGAGAACTTAGGTGTCACTGTCTCGATTTTACAGATGAGAGATGGAGGCTTAGAGTTCAGTGACCTACTCCTACCTAAGGCCATCCTACTTGGGAGGCTGACGTGGGAAGATTGTTTGATCCCAGGAATTCCGGGCCACAGTGAGCTATGATTGCACCACTGCACTCCAGCCTGAGTGATAGAGTGAGACTCTGTCTGAAAAAAAAATATGTTTTGCTTTTGGAAAATATTTTCAAAGGATTAGAATTTATGCTGACGACAAAGCCCAGCTTCATCACCCCTGCAGAGGTGCTTGTCTTCCTCAGGGATTGTGCCAGGGCAGGGATTTAATTCCTCTTTCAGGGAAAACTACGACACCAAAAGCTTGACTGATGCTAAGTGATATGCTTAATGTAAATGAAGTTAGGGCTGGAGTGGAAACCATCTTACCATGTTGGTTCAATCAGCGTCTGAGCAGAAGCTCTCTATTTACATCAAGGGGAAAGGAGCCAGTTGTAATTGCATAGCATGCACCAGGGACAGTATTTTCACAAATACTGTCTTGATCTTCCCAGTCTTGATGCTTATAGTACTCTGTTGATGGATGCTAATTATGATGACTTGGGGAAAATTACAGAATACTAAAGTAAGGAACACTTTATGGTTCTGCACACTATTTTTATAGTTAAGCATTTGAGTGCTTTTATTAATGTTCTCATGGAAGATACTCTTTCCTCTAGTGGTTTGAAGTAAGCTTGCTACATTCATGCCTATACATTTTTCTCATGGGTGCTTCTGACATTACATACTTCTCAGTGATTGTATTTTAAAATTATATGTTATGGCCGGGCACAGTGGTGCTCATGTTTGTCCTCCCAGAACTTTGGGAGGCTGAGGTGGGAAGATTGCCCAAGGCCAGGAGTTTGAGACCAGCCTGGACAACATAGTGAGACTCCTATCTCTACAAAAAAAATTTTTTTTTTTAATTAGCTGGGTATGGTGGCATGTGCCTGTGGTCCCAGCTACTTGGGAGGCTGATGTGGAAAGATTGTTTGATCCCAGGAATTCCAGGCCACAGTGAGCTATGTGGCAGGCCACAGAATTCCAGGCCACAGTGAGCTATGATTGTGCCACTGCACTCCAGCCTGCGTGACAGGGTGAGATCCTGTCTGAAAAAAAATTATGTTTTGCTTTTGGAAAATATTTACAAATTTGCTTTTGGAAAATATTTTGGAAAATATTTACAAAGGTGACATTGCATAATGATCTGGAAAGTCAGCAACTCAAGGGTTGGATTGTGCTTTGCTACTGATTGATTCCAGAACCCTGAGCAAGACCTGTGACTTTTCTGGGCCCCACTCTCCCCGTCTTCACTATAATGGGGAGGGTTTGTTCAGTAAGGATATACTAGAATTTCTTTGATCTGTTCTGAAAAAGCCACACATCATTCTTAAAACATGTATTACCCAATACTATATACATCAAAAAATTGTTGTAGTAAACATGTGAAAAATTGTGTGTCCTGTATACTTAGAAAGATGACAAGCCATTGGAAAACTTATTTTAAACTCTGGTATCTGCTATGGCCAGGGAGTGAGCTGTTGTGTTGATAATTTAGCCTGAGTGTATTTTGATCATAAATAGATTATTAATTCTTAAAAAATTGTTACTGCCTTTCCTCCTTCTGTCCTTCTTCCTTTTTTCCTTCGGTTTGTCAAAAAGCCATTAAGCAGCTCTGAGCAAGGACACTTAGCAGGGTGAATAAGTAAATAGATTGAAGGTAATGGGAGTCAGACTTCTTACTGTGGGAGAACAGTTACAGATATAAAAATGGGGAGAGCTAGATTGAACCCTATATCATGGATACGAACCTAAGGTTTCATTGTGAATGTGTGGATTTTAATATGTAGAAAATTTACAGATATAGAAATTTCAATATAGAAATAATATAAAAGTTAAAGTATATGCATGTCTATGAATAAATGGACACACACACACACACACACACACACACACACACACACCCCATACCCATTTCCTAATTCTGCTCACTGAAAGGGTCAGGATGCACTGACAGCCCAGTAAATATGAGCACATCTGTTACCCAGATTAGAGTTTCTAAATTCCAGTTTTTGCTTAAAGCAACTATGGGTCTTTGAAAAAAATGTGTGGTTCTCGAGCTGGGACAGAAAAGGTACAAGATGAGCCCTGAATGTCTTGTGACAGAAGATTCGGAAACTGTTAATAATGGGAGATGCCACAAGGACACAGCAGTCAGCTTGAAGGGATTCTCACTAAACCATGTGAAACCTGGGACAATTCGAGCACCAAAATAATAATGATAGTTATGGATTATGTCATGCTAAACAAACAGGAAATACATGAGTCCACACTGGTATAAAGAAATAAATGCATAAAAGTGTGGGGAGAGGAGAAAGTTCTTCCTTAAAATAGAATGCTGTCTGATACATAGAAGGAATTCTGGAATTGGATAGATGACCATTTGGCAGTCATCACCGTAATAATTAATTTAGGTAAGAAGCATCAACGGATGCTAACACTAGTGAATAAAAGTTGGATGAAGATCAGAATCTTTGTATAACCACTAAGTATCTGTCCACAAATCCTTACGCATTTTCAGGGGAAACACAGGAGCTTTACTGGAGACACTTGGAAGACACATTCTTACTCAGGTGATCAGAGGTCTCATTAGCAGTGATGGGACACACAGCGTTCTGTGTCACTTGATGGGATGCAATGAGAAGAACACAGCATCACTTCCAAACAATGCCATCTTCAGATATTTTTGTGAGAAAATACCTCTAATCCCGGTTCAGGGGCATTTTACAAAATATTTAACCTGCTGCCTTCCATAATATAAAGGTAGTGAAGGTGAAGGATACTGTTCCAGATCAAAAGAGACTGAAGAGAGATGACAACTAGATAGAAAGTGTGATCCTGAAATGGATCCTTTGACTGGAGAAAGCGTTACTGGGAAAGTTGGCCTACCGCGAATTGGGGTCTCGGGGGTGAAGGATACATGAGAGTTCTTTTTTTTTTTTTTTTTTTTTTTTCTGCTGTGCTTTGTTGTACATGAGGGTTCTTTGAACATCTTGTTCAACATTTCTGGAAGCTTGAAATTCATTTGAAATAAAAAGACATAATTTGTACAGGAAAGCTTAGTTTTTAGTTTTTACTTCATTTTACAAAGTTAAAAGGAATAGTTTTTGACTTCTTTTTTATTCTGGACTTTGTAAGATTCTTACAGGATGTCATTATTAGACTTGTAGTTCTGGATTTCTGTGCTTACTCTGCAGAGAAGAATATAGTTTTATGAGATAGGGACTTTTCTGGATGTGTGTTATCATTTGTAAAATTACAGAAATTCTGATTTGACTGGGAAAATAGTTGGAATTTTGGAGTGTCTTAAGGCCATTGTTAATATATTTATGAGGCATTTTAGAATAATGGGATTATGAATTGGCGTTCTGGAGTCATGCTGCCTGAGCTCAAATCCTGCCTCCACCACTTACCAGTGCGTGACTGAGCAAGTGAACTAACCTCTCTGTTTCTCGTGTCATCTATAAAATGTAGGTAACAGTGGTACCTATCTCAAGTGGCTATTGTACAGACCATCTGATTAATACCAGTAGAGGCCAGGCGCGGTAGCTCATGCCTATAATCCCAGCACTTTTGGAGGCCAAGGTGGGTGGATCACGAGGTCAGGAGATCAAGACCATCCTGGCCAACATGGTGAAACCCCGTCTCTACTAAAAATACAAAAAGTTATCTGGGTGTGGTGGTGCGCACCTGTAGTCCCAGCTATTTGGGAGGCTGAGACAGGGGAATCGCTTGAACACTGGAGGCAGAGGTTGCAGTGAGCCGAGATTGCACCACTGCACTCCAGCCTGGTGACAGAGCAAGACTGTGTCACAACAACAACTACCAGTAGAGTGCTGAGAAGCGTACTGGCTTAGAGTAAATGCTATGTTGTTATTATCATCATTATATATTATCATTGCTGCTGCTGCTGTTACTGTATAGGTATAATCTGTGTAGCACAAGGAGGGGAACATCATACACCAGGGCCTGTTGGGGGGTGGGGTAAAGGGGAGGGAGAGCATTAGGACAAATACCTAATGCATGCAGGGCTTAAAACCTAGATGACAGGCTGAGCACAGTGGCTCATACCTATAATCCCAGCACTTTGGTTGGCCGAGGTGGGGTGGATCATGAGGTCAGGTGTTCGAGACCAGCCTGGCCAACATAGTCTAACCCCATCTCTATTAAAAATACAAAAAATTAGCCAGTCATGGTGGCAGGCGCCTGTAATCCCAGCTACTTGGGAGGCTGAGGCAGGAGAATCGCTTGAACCTGGGAGGCTGAGGTTGTAGTCAGCTGAGATCACACCACTGCACAGCAGCCTGGGCAACGGTGCAAGACTCTGTCTCAAGAAAAAACACAAAAAACACCTAGATGATGGGTTGATAGGCACAGCAAACCACCACGACACACGTATACCTATGTAACAAACCTGCACGTTCAGCACTAAAACTTTAAGTAAAAATAAAAATAACTAACTAACTAGTAAAGGACATTTCCAAAGCAACAACAAAAAAAATTGTGTAGGAAAGGTTAGGGAAACTTTAGGTTAGGCTAAGAGAAATTTCATCTGGCAATTTGTTGGAAGTTTGATTCCTCCTCACACTCTGAGGATAGAAAGGCAGTAATGCCATTGATTTTGGATACTAACACCCTGTACTGATCCTTTAAGATGCTTTCTTATTGGCAAAGCCAGCTTCCATGCCCAAGCACACCTTAGAGTTTCTTTACTCTTTATATGGGGAAAGGCACACATTTTAAATGTTCAAGAACAACAGCAGAAACAACAGGATCAAAGCAAAATACAAAGAAAATAAGATTGGAGAATCAGAGACTCAAGATCCAAGGAAAAATGTTTACTTTGGCAGAAATACCTAGAAAATACAGTGACTGCAGGCCTTGTTTCAAGTTCACATATTGAATCTCAACATGTTTACTTATTTGCAAGTGTAAGTACATGTAGGCAGCACACTGAGTTAGCAAACACGGAATATCCCTGAAGGCGGGAGAGCCTCTGCTCATCAGTGCTGTCCACCATGCACCCAGCATCCTACCACTCTTTCCGGGTTCTCCAGCCTGTTCCTTTTCCCGAAAGGGTTTCTGGTCAAGTTCATGATATATTATCATATATGATACTTAGAGAATATGGAGCATTATGTGTTTTTATTTCTTTATGCTTTGCTTTGTTTCTAAAGAGGTTCAAAGGAACAAATGGAGTTGTCTGTTATCCTAATAAACACTGAACTGTGTAGAATATACCTGCATGAATAAAGTGTAAAGGGAAAGAAAAGACCAATTGGCAGAGAGAGAAGAGAGAGATTTAGATGAAAGCCTAGAAGAATGGGTCATGGATGACTATTCAGAAAGAAGGAAACGGATTGGCGATGAAGGAGGTCAAGGGTTTCACGGTGTATACTTCTTTTTTAGGACTAGAAACATATTTGTGGTCATCTAGCCTAAAAACACAAGTTTTTGGGCACAGGAGAGTTTCAGATACATCGTTAACACGTAGCCTATTGCTTCGTCCTCTGTCTGAAATAACAGATTGTCTCCCCTTGATTCAGTCTCTTGTTACTCTCTCACCCTGACTGTAGTATTGTGAATTTTAGATGGCATTTTTATATTTTGGGAAGCACTGGCAATCAAATGGGAATAAACCGTCTAGGAGTCCTCAGACCATCTAACTTTTAAAACTCTTTCCTAGAGTGTATGGACCTGTGTCAAGACAGTGTGTTAGGGTTGTTCTGTGATTAAGAACTTAGAACCTAGAGCCAGAATCCCTGGGTACACATCGTGACTCTGTCATTTACTAGCTGTGTTCTGTTTTCTTCATCTGCAAAATGACATCAGTGATAAGAAACAAATGTGAGCTGGGTGCAGTGGCTCACGCCTGTAATCCCACACTTTGGGAGGCCGAGGTGGGTGGATTACTTGAGGTCAGGAGTTTGAGACCAGCCTGACTAACATGGCAAAACCCTGTCTCTACTAAAAATATAAAAATTAGCTGGGTATGGTGGCGGGCACCTGTAGTCCCAGCTACTCAGGAGGCTGAGACAGGAGAATCACTTGAACCCAGGAGGAAGAGGTTGCAGTGAACCGAGATCACGCCATTGCACTCCAGCCTGGGTGACAGAGTGAGACTCCAGCTCAAAAAAAAAAAAAAAAAAAAAAACCAAATGTGGTTACATTTGAAAAAATATCAGCAATACAGGAAACTTTCAAAAAATATCAACTGGTATGTATTTGTCTAATGAGTAGAAATAAAAATCTTTAGTACTATTTGGAGACTTGGTATGTTTACGTGATTCAGTAATAACTACGCAACACCTTTCCTTCACACAGAGTTCTAATAAATTGTTGCCTTTTCTGTAGGTAAAATCTGCTGGTGGAGTCACTCCATTATTCTTATCCATGGAGAGCTAGATCTTGATTTGAAAGTTTCTGAGAAAATCTTCAGCTCAGACTTGAGGTCAACTTTACCAACTGAAGGTAAAAGCTAATTTTATTCATTTAAGTATGAATTGCTCATTACCAAAGCATAGAAAATAAAGATCATTAACATGTCTTAATATGTAGAACATATCAAATAGTATTTTGGTTTCTTGACGTGGAAAAAAATTATGAAATGCTTTCTATTAGAAACAGAAAAATGAGATGCAATGAATGAGGAGAAAGCTTGTTTTCCCTTACGGTTATGAAAAGGGTCATAATAAGCATCTTCACATCCGTTTATTTTTTTCAGATTTTGTAGTCAGGATCTCGCTCTGTTACACAGGCTGCAGTGCAGTGGCACAATCCTACCTCACCACAGCCTTAAACTCCTAGGCTCAAGTGACCCTCTCGCCTCAGCCTCCCAAGTAGCTGTGATTGCAGGCACATGCCACCACATCTGGCTGATTTTTTGAGACAGAGTCTTGCTCTGTTGCCAGGCTGGAGTGCAGTGGTGCGATCTCAGCTCACTGCAACCTCCGCCTCCCAGGTTCAAGTGATTCTCCTGCCTCAGCCTCCCGAGTAGCTGGGATTACAAGTGCATGCCACCACGCCTGGCTAATTTTTGTATTTTTAATATAGGTGAGGTTTCACCATGTTGGTCAGGCTGGTCTTGAACTCCTAACCACATGATCTGCCCGCCTCGGCCTCCCAAAGCACTGAGATTACAGGCGTGAGCCACCATGCCTGGTCTTTTTTTCCATTTTTAAAAACAGTTACAGGGCTTTCAGTTTGTTGCCCAGGCTGTTCTGAAACTCGTGGGCTCAAGCCATCCTCCTGCCTCAACCTCCCAAATTGCTGGGATTACAGGTGTGACCCCCCCATACCTGGCCTCATACCCATTTTTGATATCTACCGTAGCTAGGTGTCGAACTAATCTTAAAATCTGAGGAAACACATAAACTAAGAAACAGCCTGCTGCAGGACCGGAGCAGTTGGTGAACTGAATAGGGAAGTTTTAAGAAAGATGCATGTTTCTGTGAAAGCCAGCAGGCACTAAGACTGCTTCCTGGAGACCACAGAGAAAATCTCTCTTGAGATGCTCCTGTTCCTAAGTAAATTATTTTTTAGTGTTAAACATGGATGTTGTTGTTTTTAAATGGTGGGGAACTTCCAACAACTGGCCTATTTTCTCATCAGTCTGTGTCTCCTGTTCTTCAGAGGTTGTTGTCAACGTCGTCCGTTCACTTCGAACTTTCTACGCCTCCAAGTTGCCAGTTACTGCCAGTCAGAAAAGAAGCTTTAGATATCAGCTCCCTCAAATTTTGCCTCCAGGCCCTCATAATTAACCTGCGCTCACATTCTGTGCTTTGTCACTGGTGGAAGGCAGAGCCCATCCCAGTCCCACTTAGTTCCTTCTTCTCCCGCTTCGGATAGTTCCTTCTTCTCCCGCTTCGGAACTGCCTTCTTCTTCGTGCTCTGAAACTGCTGAAACCCACCTCCTTTACCCTGCTTCGGAAACACCTCCTTCTTCCTGTTCTGCAAACTGCCACCTCCTTCCTGCTTGGAAACTGCCAAAACCCACCTCCACATTCCTGCTCTGGAACCACCTCCCCTTTCTTGGTCTGGAACCTCCCTTCTCCTTCATCTGGCACTGGGATTTACCTCCTTCCTGCTCTGGAACCCGACTCCTCCTCCCTGCTCTGGAATCTGCCTTCTCCTCCTTCCTGCTCTGGGGTCTGGCTCCTCCTTCCTGCTCTGGAACCAGCCTCCCTCTTCCTGCTCTGGAAGCAGCCTCCCCCTTCCTGCTGTAGAACCAGCCTCCTCTTTCCTGCTGTAGAACCAGCCTCCTCGTTCCTGCTCTGGAACCTGCTTCCTCCTTCCTGCTCTGGAACCAGCCTCCTCCTCCCTGCTCTGGAACCTGCCTCCTCCTCCATCTTGCAGTGGGATCTGCCTCCTCCTTCCTGCTCTGGAACCAGCCTCTTCGTTTCTGCTCTGGAACCTGCCTCCTCCTCCATCTTGCACTGGGATCTGCCTCCTCCTTCCTTGTCTGGAACTGGCCATGCCCTTCCTGCTCTGGAACCCGGCTCCTCCTTCCTGCTCTGCAACCTGCCTCCTTCTTCTGGGGTCTGCCTCCTCCTTCATGCCTGGGACCCGCCTTCTCCTCCTTCCTGCACTGGGCTCTGCCTCCTCCTTTCTGCTCTGGAATCTGCCTACTCCTTCCTGCTCTGAAACTGCTGAAACCCACCTCCACCTTCCTGCTGTGGAACCACCTGTCTTCTTCCTGCTCTGGAACCAGCCTGGAACCTGCCTTCTCCTCCTTCCTGCTCTGAATCTGCTGAAATTCACCTCCATATTCCTGTTCTGGCACCTACTTCTTTCTGACCTGGACCTCCTCCTTCCTGCTCTGGAACCCGCCTCCTCCTTCCTGCTCTGGATCTTCCGTGTCCTTCCTGCTGTGGAACCTGTGTCTTCCTTCTTGTGCTGAAGCCCACCTCAGTTTCTCCTTTCTCCTTATCGGCTATCATTTTTGTCACTTTCCCTTTCTTTTTCTTCCTTTTGATTCCTGTGTTCAACATTTTCACATACTATTATTTTTTCTCTTTTTTAATTGAGAGATTATTCATGTGCCACACAATGTACCATTTCAACGTGTAGAATTCAGTGGTTTTTAGTATATTCACAATATTGCATGACTATTCATGATCTTAAATTCCATGATCTAATTTTATCTAATTTCAGAATTTTTTATCCCTTCAGTGAGAAGCCCCATACCCATTCGTAGGTGTTCTCCATTTCCTCCTCAGTCCCTGGACACCACTAATCTACTTTCTGTATCTAAGGATTTGCCTGTTTTGGACATTTTATGTAAATGGAATCGTGTAATTTGTAACCTTTTGTATTTTCCCACTTAGCATAAGATTTCAAGGTTTGTCCGTTTATACATGTGGTAGCATGAATTACTACTTTTTTGTCTTTTTTATGACCAAATAATATTCCATTTTGGAATGGAGCACCTTTTGTTTATTGATTCATCAGTTGAGAGACATTTGAATTGTTTCTAGTTTTTGACCGTTTAGGATACTGCTGCTATGAACATTCATGTACACGCTTTTGTGTGGACGTATGTTTTCAGTCGTCTTTGTTACATTTTCAGGAGTGTCATTTCTGGGTCATAGGGTAATTCAATGCTAACATTTTGAGGAACTGGTGAACTGTCCTCCAAACTGGCTGAACCCTTATGCATTCTCCCCAGCAATGAATGAGGTTTCCAATTTCTCTGTATCCTTCCCATTACTGGTTATTGTCAATCTTTTTAAATATTGCCATCCTAGTGGATGTAAAGTGATTACTTATTTCTGGTCTCTTTGGATGTCACTTCCTTTGAGAAATTCTTCTGAACTCCCTGAAATCCTTTCTCTTCAGGTTGTGTTAAATGTCCTTGTATTAGTCCGTTTTCACACTGTCAGTGAGGACATACCTGAGACTGGGTAATTTATAAAGAAAAAGAGGTTTAATTGGACTCACAGTTCCGCATGGCTGATGAGGCGTCACAATCATTGCGGAAGGCAGAAGGCACTTCTTACATGGCGGTGGCAAGAGAGAACGAGAGAGCCACACACAAGGGGTTTCCCCGTATAAAAACCATCAGATCTTGTGAGACGTATTCACTGTCATGAGAACAGTATAGGGGAAACTGCCCCCATGATTCGATTTATCTCCCACCGGCTCTCTCTCATAACACATGGGAATTATGGGAGCTACAGTTTAAGATGAGATTTGGGTGGGGACACAGCCAAAGCATATTACTCCTTCCTGTATATTTCTCAGGCACCCTGTCCTTGTCTTGTAACATCCTGCATCACACTGAATTATCATTGTCTGTTAGCTTTATCTCCTCCATCAGAGTGTGAACCTGGTAGATAAGCTACCAAAATATTCCTGTGATGTTTCCTAGGTTCACACAATGCTGGACACAGACAGTTATTTAGTCTTCTCTTTTTGTCAGAGGTGGGATGATGGGTGACTTACAGACTAGACTTTGTAGCATTGTTACCTAAGCCCGTCAATACAAGAATGAAAATATTCATTGGTACTATTCGTTAGTTGATATCTGGTTAGAAATGGGAGAGAGGATTTTTTTAGCCTATGTGTTTGACTTTTTATAAAGTAATTTATTCTTCACTGTCGAACTGCTATGGTGCTGTCCCTTAATTCACCAAGAAGTTGGAAGGAAAGAAATAGGGATGCTATAAAATATCATCATAAGGGGAAAATACTGAGGTGATTTTAAAAGTATAAATCAGTCATTTTTACTTTGATCTTTTAAAAGCATTACTCATTGGGAAATGACTATTTCTTTTAAAAAAGAAAATACCAGCCCGGTGCAGTGGCTCATGCCTGTAATCCCAACACTTTGGGAGGCCAAGGCAGGTGGGTCACAAGGTTACAAGTTCGAGACCAGCCTGGCCAATATGGTGAAACCCCATCTCTACTAAAAATACTAAAATTAGCCAGGCGTGTTGGCATGTGCCTGTAATCCCAGCTGTTTGGAAGGCTGAGGCAGGAGAATTGCTTGAACCTAGGAGGCGGAGGTTGCAGTGAGTTGAGATCGTGCCATTGCACTCCAACCTGGGTGACAGAGTGAGACTCCATCTCAAAAAAAAAAAAGAAAAAAGAAAATACCAGTTACATAGATTAGACTTTAAAGATTTCACATGCAGATAGAAGTCAAGAACAGTATCATAGTTTATGGATCTTCAAAAATGATGCCCCATTCTGATGGTGTTAAACTGTAAGTATCAGAAATCTGAGATTTCATTTGCATCAGAGTTGAACAGATAGGGATCAGTGCTGGGGAACAAAAGCTAGAAGTAGGATTAAACATAATTAAAGACTTTAAATATAAATTAGAATTAAAAAGTACATCCGGCTTGAAGGCTGACTCATACTAAATTATAGTGCCCTGTGCGTAAGTACAGATTAAAAGGCATATTTAATTAGTTCTTTTGAGACTTTCTCCCCACAAATCTATTGGTTTTTACAATCAATATTTACATAATGTTGTTTCTTTTTTTCCCAATTCCAGAAAGATTTGTTGTAGCATTTTAGATTTTTCTTAATTGAAGTTAACATTTGGACTAGATAGCCATTCCCTTATTTGACAGTGTTTTCAGTGTATTCTTGGAAATTCTATCCAGCTTCTTTGCTTTGGTTTTTATATGCTTCTCGAACGGCAAGGAAATGGGGGAGGGAAAGAAAGAGAGAAACAAATGTAAGTTGGACCCAGATCAGTGAGATAGTATCAAATGAGGCCAGAATGGATTTGGCAGATGCTCTCCTCATGTTTCCTTCTTGCACATGCACTTATTGTTACTTGGAATACCACTTGCATTTCTTTCATTCTTGTAAGATTTTTCTTCAGCTTCAGTAACAAACTTTAAATAGGAGCCAGGAATGAGTATTGGGAATTTTTTTTAAAAAATATGTAAATGTACTTAGAATGGATATTTTGCCATGAAGGTTTGGTTGGTTAAGGATATAACAGATGCCTTGTAAGCATAAGAATGAAAGTGTGGAGGGTAAAGATAGTGGGACGTGTGTCATGTCTAGAGATTTGAGTTTGAGTCCTCATTTTGCCATTCAATAGTGGCATGGCTTTGCAAAGTAATCTCTAAGTCTAGCTTTCCTTATTTAGAAAACGAGAAGATCCATTTTTACACTGTAGTGCTGATAGTAAGTGAATTTAATGGCAGATAGAAAACATTCAGTAAATGATTGCTGTTTCAAAATTGTCGTATTTACTGAAAAAAAGTAGTTCCATAATTCTTAAGATAAAAAAGTAAATTTTCTTATCAAATATTCTTGTAATGTCAGGTAGGCATTTCAGCTTCATGATGTTCAATTTAGATATTACCAGTAGCTGTATTTCCTTGGTTCCTGGATGTCAGCATGGTAGACAGAGACAAAAATGAGAAAACCTTTAATATGGGAACACATGAATTTATATAGATGAAATCGTACAGTATCATATACATCATTAATATTCACTTAATAAAAGTTTATTAAAATTGAGAGTTGAAGGGATTCAATATCATTTTATTTCTTGCAGTATTTAGGTTGTTGCAGCCAACTGAGAATTATCTTTTTAAAAAAAATGTATCCAAAGGAGAAAGATGCTGTATAACTTTCCAAAAACTTTGTTCCCTTATTTAGAAAAGAAACTTTTAGGTTTAAAGGAATCTTAGGCCGCAAGGAGGTACAAAAATTATGAGTTCTCATGTACCCTTTATCCAGCATCCCCAATGATACTGTCTTTAATATCCACAGTACCATTATTAAAACCAGGAAATTGACATTGCTAGTTTACACCTCCAATGTTTAACTCATTTTAGCGTTTTTAAGTGGAGAAATTTCTTTCTGAGGTCTTGCTTAATCAGTTTTCACCTACATATACTTTTTGAGTGCCTGTATGCTGAACAGAAAGATATTTTGAAATCAGAAATCCTTAGTCTCAAATCTTGGCTCAGCCGGTTATTCCCATGTAACCTTCAGGACCTTTCTTAGCATGGATGATGGTCTGTTTCTTCATTTGTAAAAGGTGATATCACTTACCTTGCAGAGTTGGTGTAAGGAAATAGCAATTGTGTATTGTCAAGAGCCTTTTCAATAAAAGATGGCTTTTGGAATAACTGTTCTCTTGCTATGTTTTCATCAAAAATTTAAAAAAAAAAGCTGGTCATTATCTTTAATATAGCATGTGTACTTTGTGGACACCTGTCATTTCTGGACCAGTAAGAGATCCATATACTAAAACAACTCCACAGATCCTCTAGTCCTTCCTTTCTTAGTACACCTGTATGGCCTGCTCGTTTTGCTCTGTGTTCACCCTCTTTATCTGCAACTTTTAATCTAGCCTATAGACCAAAAGCCACTCCTCTCCATGTATAGATTATATTTCTTCTCACTTTTGTTATGTGAATTCTAGGAAATGTCGTTCTTTTTAGTTTTTTGCTTGTTTTCTTTTAAGTAACCTCTTCTAACTTAATTCTGTTTACAAGCAGTTGAAGATAGCTCTAGGTCGATGCCTGCTTCAAACCCCGGCTGATACAGCTGGCTCTTGAGTGTCCCTGAGCAAAAGCTGCCCTTCAGAGAACACCGTGTCCAGGGCCGCTGCCTCCCTCCGCCTGCAGACCCCGTACGCTCTGTGTTGAACACTGGCCACTCCTTTCCATCTCTCCACTTGGGCACAGCTGCAAAGATAGAAACAGAGCTCTGAGCGCCACTTTTTGCTGGACCTCAGTTAGCCCAGAAGCATCTACCCCTATTTAGCTCAGAAGTGTGGAGTCCTGTTTAAATACTTAAAATTTGTTGTTTTCTGTATTGGCCAATAAATGTTTTCTGATAAGAGCTTCTGATAGGAAGAGGACCTAAAGCTGCCCTCAAAAGACAGTATTCGGTTCATTTGCAATTGAAAGTTTTGTTTGCTTTTAATTTCTGTTTACTGAACTTAACACTGGAAAGAGCCCATTGACTTTTCTAGTCCCTTAAACAGCATCCCCTCCTACACACATTTAGCTTCCTGCTCTCTTGAAGTCTGTGTGACCTACTCCTGTTTTCAAGTTTTCTCCATTTGATTATTTTGTTCCTTAGCCCTTCTGCCTTCTTTATTTCTTCCGATTTCCATTTCAAAAGACAAGGATCTTTTTTATATATATTTACGTCCCGTTTGAATGTGTTTAAGGAATGCTTAGCAATGTTCCTTTATGTTTTAAAATACCCTTTCTGCTTAAGCAAGCGGCATATCATTTCCTGCTTGAGTTCTGGCCTCGGTCTGACAGGCTAGGGCTGAAGTGGGGGTGAAAAGTTCACTGTCCGGAAGTGCCGTTGAGGTCAGAATCACGTGTCGAGGAGCAGACCCAGACTCCTGGTAATTCCCTGAGAATGTGAATCTTTGGGAGAAGGAGCACAAGAGAGAGCTTTTTCTCAAGCCTGCTGTTTGTGCTTGGGCTCTGGTTTACAGTTCTTAGTTTTATGGCACTATTATTATTCTTCCAAGAGCTCACCGAAATGCCATTATTATTGTCTACGTCAGTGTTTTAAAAGTAAAGTTGTAACTCATTGCTAGGTTATGCAATCAGTTTTGTGGACAGAGATCAGCATAAAAAGTAAAAAAGGAAACGGGGAATGTAAACAGAGTACATTATATGGACTAAGAATATGTGCATTTTGTAAAAGTCTTGTTTTGATACATAGATCCATACACATAAACACAGTCTCATAGGTGTCTCCTTATTCGTGTACGGGTACGCGCTGGCAGACGTACATTTTCCATCCTCATTCCCAGTCATTTGAGAACGCAGTCATTCAAAATGCATGCCCTTGTCAGTGGATGTGTTCTTATAAAATTCCCTTAGTTTCATATTTGGAATGTATTGTAACTTCATTTTAATTTATGTGAATGGGAATTATAGATCTCATTTCGTTTTTTTGTGTTTTCTCCACTCAGTATTATGTTTTAAGGTCCATGGATAGTGCTGTGTGTACATCTAATCCGTTGCATCTAAATGCCCATATTTGTTGAGGTGTGCCTAGAATACATTTTACTTGTGTTCTCTCCCAGGGATGGACACCTGTATTGTCTCCATCTCACCTCACCTCGAACACCACTACTGTGAAAAGCCTCAAATAAATATATCCCTTACTGGAAAGTACAAGGGGAATTTATTAGGGCTCTAGCTTAGTAGTAGACTTGCTGAGCCAGAGGGCATATGTACCAAGCTCAGATACTGTATACAGTATAATTTCAAAAAATACACTGATTACCTGCGCAATAATTCACCAAAGTACCCGCCAGCAGTATGAATGTTTATTCCCGTATTCCCACCAATACTTAGCATTATTAAGCTTTCTAATTTTCCCTATTTCTGTCTAGTGAGCGTAAAATGATAAGTTTTTTATTTTATTTTGCTTTTATCTGAGTATTGATGGATTTGATTATCTCTTCATGTACTTTTTTTTGGATTTTTCTCATCTGCAAATTCCCCTTCAAATTCATTGCACATTTATCTACTGGAAATCTTTTTACTTTTCCAATTGATTTATAGGATTTCCTATTGATATATCAATATTTCCTGTTGAGTCTTTGTATAGTCCAGATAGTCCCTGGCTGGCTCTAGACATTACATGCATTCTTCTAGCCTGTCATGCTTCTATTAACTTTTGTCTGTTACACTTTTTATTGAACAGAAGTCTTTAATTTTGATGTGATTGGGTTCATCAATATTTTACTCTGGGGGCTTTGCAAAACAAATTATCCTCTCTTCTTCTGATGTAAAAATTATTGATTATATCAATTTTATAGTTTTATCTTTCACATGTGGGTTTTTAATCTATCAGAAGTCCATATGTGTATGTGGTGGTAGGTGGTAGTCCATTATTTTTTCATATGGTGATTCTGTTTCTTTAAGCTGATGTCACCTTTCCACTTTCTGATAAGCTCTATTGGTCTTTCTGTTCTTTAACTAAAGTTTGTGCTGTTTTGTTACTATGGTTTGGTAGTATATTTTACTGTCTGGTAAAGTAAGTCCTGCTTATTGTTTTTCTTTTTCATAATGGATTTAGGTATCTGTGAATTTTACTTTTCTATATACTTTTTTTTTTTTTTTTTTTTTTTTTTTTTTTATAATTAGTCTAAAACTGTAGCCCAGGGTGGT
>CAUYLG010066193.1:0-26680 GCA_963573385.1 Cacajao melanocephalus | reverse complement strand
TGGACCTTCCCGGTTCAGCTGTGCTTACTGTGAAACTCTCAGTCCTCAGCGCTTCCAATTGCTGTTCTCCTTGTGGGGTTGGGACCAGCCGAGCCGGACTCAAAGGGCACCCCGTCCCGTATACTCCGCGCTGAGAAGCGCTGTGCCGGGGCGCCGGCAAAACAGCCATGCTGGCCAAAAAAGTCGCGCTGGCGACCCGTGTGGCTCCTCCGCCGGGAATCTCCCAGTCTGTGGGCAACAAAAATTCGTCTGAAAGTGTGGCGTCCACCCGCTCTCTGCGCTTTCACTGGGAGCTACAATCCTGAGCTGTTGTTAATCGGCCATCTTGGATCTCTCTCGCTAATTTCTTTTTAGCAGTGATATTCCATTGTCTGGATGCACTGCAGTTTATTTATCCAGTCACCTATTGTAGGACATCCTAGTTGCCTCTAAGTTTTGGCAATTATGAATAAATCTGCTGTAAACTGTCTGCAGTTCTTTTTTCTTTTAGACCGGGTCTCACTCTGTTACCCAGGCTGGAGTGCAGAGGCACAATCATTGCTCACTGCAGCCTTGATCTGCTGGGCTCAAGTGATCCTCTCACCTCAGTGTCCCAAGTAGCTGGGACTATAGGCACATGTGACCATGACCGGTTAATTTTAAAATATGTTTTTAGGGATATGGTTTCCCTATGTTGCTCAGGCTCGCCTCAAACTCCTGGGCTTAAATGATCCTTCAGCCTTGGCCTTTCAAAGTGGTGGGATTGCAGGTGTCAGCCACCATTGCCTGGCCTCTTTGTGCAGGTTTTTGTGTGGACATAAATTTTAAATTCATTTGAGCAAAATCAAGTAATGCGACTGCTGGAACATATGGTAAGAATATGTTTAGCTTTGCAAGAAACTGCCAAATTGTCTCCCAAAGTGGCGGTACCATTTTGTATTCCCACCAAAAATGAATGAGAGTTCCTGCTGCTCCATATTTTCACTATTACTTGGTGTTGTCAGTGTTTTGGATTTTGGACATTATAATAGGCATGTGGTGGTACCTCATTATTGTTTTAATCTGTAATTTCTTAATGATATATGATGTTGAACATCTCGTATGCTTACTTACTATCTGTGTATCCTTTTTGGTGAGGTGTCTGTTAAGGTTTCTTGCCCATTTAAATAACATTATTTTTTACTTTTTTAGAGACAGGATCTTGCTCTGTCACTTAGGCTGGGGTATAGTGGCACAGTTATAGCTCACTGCAACCTTAAACTTCTGGGCTCAAGCAATACTCCTGCCTCAGCCTCTTGAATAGTTGGGACTACAGGTGCATGCCAACATTCCTGGATGATAATAATAATAATAATAATTATTATTATTAATTGTAGAGAAGGGGTCTCCCTATGTTGCTGGGCCAGGTCTTGAACTCCCGGCCTCAAAGTGAGGCTCCAACCTTGGCCTCCCTAAGTGCTGGGATTAGAGGTGTGAACCACTGTGCCCATCCTTTTGCCTATTTTTAAAAGCATTTTGTTTTCTAGTTCTTGCATTTTAGGTATTTTTTTTTGTGAGGGCTGGGGGTACAGGGTCTCGCTTTGTCACTCAGGCTGGAGTGCAGTGGCACAGTCATGGCTCACTGCAAACTCAACCTCCTGGGCTCAAGTGATCCTTCTGCCTCAGCTTCCTAAATAGCTGGAACTTTTTACTTTGTTTTGTAGAGATGGGGTCTTACTATGCTGCCCAGGTTGGTATCAAACCCCTAGCCTCAAGCAATCCTGCCACCTCAGCTTCTCAAAGTGCTGGGATTGCAGGGATGAGCCATGATGCCTGGCTAAGAGTTCTTTGTACAATCTGGTTAACAGTATTTTATCAGATGCGTCTTTTGCAAATGTTTTCTACCAGTTCGTGGCTTCTCTACTCATTCTCTTGGCATTGACTTTCAGTATTATTGCTTTTTAATTAATCACTTTGAAATTCTATAGGAGTGTTTTTAAGGTTTTTTTTTTTTTTTTTTTGAGATGAAGTCTTTTTTTTTGCTCTGTCGCCAGGCTGGAATGCAGTGGCATAATCTTGGCTCACTGCAGACTCCGTCTCCTGGGTTCAAGTGATTCTCCTGCTTCAGCCTCCCCAGTAGCTGGGATTACAGGCACGTGCCACCATGCCCAATTAATTGTTGTATTTGTAGTAAAGACAGGATTTTGCCATGTTGACCAGGCTGGTCTCGAACATGGGACCTCAGGTGATCCACCTGCCTCGGCCTCCCACAGTGCGGGGTTTACTGGTGCTAGCTACTGCTCCTGGTCTTTAAGTTCATTTTTAAGAGTTTTTTTTTTGAGATGAAGTTTCACTCATGTTGCCGAGGCTAGTGTGCACTGGTGCGATATTGGCTCGCTGCAGCCTCCACCTCCCGGGTTCAAGTGAGTCTCCTGCCTCAGTCTCCTGAGTAGCTGGGATTACAGGCATGCACAACCATGCCTGGCTAATTTTTTATTTTTTGTAGAGACGGGGTTTTGCCCTGTTGGCCAGGCTGGCCTCAAACTCCCTAGCTGCAGGTGATCTGCCTGCCTCAGCCTCCCAAAGTGGTGGGATTACAAGTCTGAGCCACCATGCCTGGCCTCATTTTTAAAAGTTTGAACTCATTTTTTCCTTGTCCTTGAGTGTGTCTTTCAGTTTCTGCCTTCTTCCCTCTTATATCTACTGTCTTCATCTTTTCACAGCTTGAATCATTCAATAGACATGAGGGAACACCTACTATGTGCCAGTCCCTGTAGATACTGTGGGTATGCTATGGAACAAGACAGATAAGCTCCACACTCTCTTGGGTCTTCCTGAAGAGTCACATCTACTACATACGTAGAAATCTTAAAAGAAATACACGCTTGTAATTTTAAAAAAGAATAAAATAGAAGCATATAAAGTAGAATGTGAACGTTCCCCTCAGTCACCCTAATCCCACTCCTCTGCAGTCTCTACAGTTAATGAGTTGGGGTGTGGACTTTGACGGTACCTTTGGCTAAACCAACTCTGCATGACATGGAGGTCTCAGGTTGTGGCAGACCTGGCAAACGTATTTCCAGATGGAAATTGGCACTGATTGGGATGTAAAAGCCAAGTCAAAGCATCCCCATTCCCATTCCCAAAAGTTCTGATTTTGATAGGCTTGCCTGACTGTTGCCTGCTGACCTTGGAAGTACTTGAGGCTTCCAAAATGTGTTCCTTGGAACCTGGCTAGGATGCTGTTCTGAAATAAAGATTCCACGGTCAATGGAATTTGAGATACACTCTCTGTTACATTCCTTGGGGGCTCAATATGCATATCAAAACATCAAAGCTCTGAGAAGTCCTGCAATCACAAATCCTGTTTATTCTAGTGTTTCATAAATGTATTTAATCGTGTCTTCTGTTTGTTCCATGGAACTGTGGTAACCCCTTGTTGATCCCAAGTTCTGTGGAACTGACTCAGGGAGCCCAGGAGCCTGTGCTAGTCCATCTGCATGTGGCTCTTGCACCAACAGCTCAAGCAGGTGAACAAGCAAAGTGTCCCAGATCAATGACTCAGTGACACAGCGTCCTATGCAACTGTGCTGTGAATACCGCATTTCTCCAGGGGATTTTGTATCTTGCTAGGGTGAGATGAAGCCCTCCGAGGATGTGAGCTTCCCCTGAAAAAATCCACAGCAGATGACCAGTGAGGCAGACCGATCTGGCCACTACTCATGCAAGAACATTCCGTATTCAGGACCTTTGCTTGTGGAACCCAGTGACCACTGAGGGCTCTAGGCTTACTTAGACATGAGGTTGGCTTGCACCCCAAATTCAATGCCTTCTAGAAACCCAAAGAACTCCTCAGAATTTCCACCATTTCCCTGGACACCATGCCCTCATGTTATCTCTGACTTCAGCTCCTGTTCCTACGAGTGCTGTCCTGGTTCCACGCCTCCAGATGGTAAATGTCAGCCCTTGAGATTTCTGCGAAGGGAAGTGTTCACATCAAGCATGTGGCACATGGGAGGTTTGGAGCAGGAGTGGGCATGTGAAGAAGACAGAGGAGCGGTCTCGGAAGCCGACGGTATAGTAGGCAGCCCCATCTGCAGAGTCCCTGATCTTGGGGGCACCACTGGCCTCTGTCTCATCCAGTCTGGCTTCCTTTGCACATGTTGCTGCTCTTTCTCTGTCTCTTCCTTTCCTCCCCTTCTCTCCACCTCCTTTGCTGGAGCAAGACTCCTGACTCACGCCAGAGTTCAGCCCTATCTTTAGATCTCACCTTACTCAAAGGGGCTTATCAGGCCGGTGGTGAGGGAGTGTGATCTGTACAATCACAAGTAGTAGGTTGGCCTGTTGAAGCATGAGCTGTTTTTTAACTTTGTAGCTCTTGGTATTTGTTCTTCTTTTGGGGTTTTCCAGTGCTTTCTGGAAACTGTGATTTCTCAAGCTGTAGGAATGGGAATCAGGGGATGTCCCAGTATGGAAGCAATGAAGGAAGCATAGACAGAGACATGCATGAGAAAGGACAATTTTTAAAATTTTTAATGAGAAAAAATTTCTTGGAAAAGATAATCTAAACGAAAGCAAAAAAATCCAAGTTATAAGAAGAGTGTGCAGTGAAAAGCAAGTCTCTCTCCCCATGTTCAGTCCTTACTACTTGTTCCTAAAATGGCCACTGTCACCAGCTTCTTACTGATCTTTTGGGAAATGTTTTGTGTGTATATAAACAGAAATGTATACGTATTCTCCCCCATTAAAAAATAAATGATATGGTGGGTGCAGTTGCTCACGCCTATAATCCCAGCACTTTGGGAGGCCTAGGTGGGTGGATCATTTGAGGTCAGGAGTTCGAGACCAGCCTGGCCAACATGGTGAAACCCTGTCTCTACTAAAAATACAAAAATTAGCCAGGCATGGTGGCAGGTCCCTGTAGTCCCAGCTACTTGGGAGGCTGAGAAAGGAGAATCACTTGAACCCGGAAGGTGGAGATTGCAGTGAGCCAAGATTGTGCCACCGCACTCCAGCCTGGGTAACATAGCAAGACTCTGTCTCACAAACAAACAAACAAAAATAAATAAATGGTGGCCCATCATACGTATAATCTTACTTTTGCCTTTTAAAAATTTAACAGCATACCTTCACTATTTTACATGGAGCTACTCATAAATATATGTTCATAAACACACACTCACGACACATACATATTTTATTTTTTTCCTTTTATGTGCACAAAAGGAAAACCTAGGTGATCCTCCTCCTCAGCCATTGGAGAAGGCTTCCAGAGCAAGGGATTATCCAGTATGCGGTGGGATTCTGGGTGCTAGACATTCCCGATGTCAGATTTGGTGATGATGAAAGCTGAACATCGTTTCTGACCGCTCATAGCTGTGGCAAATTGTATCCTTCTTCCCAGTTCTCTTCCGTTCACTCTGTAACAGGATCTGGCTGCACTACCCCAGGCCATGGGACCTGGAGCACCTTCCTGTGGGAGGAGTATATTCTTTCGCTTCCTTGGCGTTAGGCTCGGAAAAGGGTGGGAGTTGTACACACCAAGTCCAAGTCAAAGCCTTAAGAACCAGTGTGGACTTCTGCTTTGTGTCTTTGTCCGTGACCATGAGGATGGAAATAGGAGCTGGGCTGTTCCTTCAGCTTGGGTCTCAGACTAAGAAGACATGGAATAAAGCCACAGTTAACTCACATCTTATGAATAATGTCGTGAGAAATAAACCGTGCTTGCTGTAATCTCCTGAAATTCTGGGGTTGTTGGTTACAGCAGCCTAACCTGGTGAAAGGTGCCTTCTGCTAGGAGGCAGCGTTCGCTGTGCTCTGTCACAAAGCATCAGGACAGCTTGGAGGACCTGGTTACCTGCTCACAGCGTTCTCTATTTGATCTGGATCGGCCGCCCATTGATAAAGAAGCTGAGCTGTAATCGCAGCACTTTAGGAGACCAAGGAGGGTGGATCACCTGTGGTCAGGAGTTTGAGACCAGCCTGACCAACATGGTTAAACCTTGTTTCTACTAAAAATACAAAATTAGCCTGGCGTGGTGGTGCATGCCTGTAATCCCAGCTATTTGGGAGGCTGAGGCAGGAGAATTGCTTGAACCTAGGAGGTGGAGGTTACAGTGAACTGAGATCATGCCATTTTACTCCAGCCTGGGCAACAAGCGCAAAACTCCATGTCAAAAAAAAAAAAAAAAAAGTAAGTTTAGGTTGTTATTACAGGAACCAAGATGTACCATATTTAGTTACTTTTCTGTACTTTCTATATTACGTAGACGTCCCAGTGGCTACGAACTTTCAGGAAGCCATTTGGCAATGCAAAATAAGAGTTCTAAATAATTTTCACTTCTAGAAATCTCGCTCAAGATAATAATTAAAGAGGGAGGTTCGTCAAAGAGTTATTTGAAAAACTGGGAACCACCTAAATGCCCCATAACAGGGGAAGAGTGTACATACACTATTCTAATGGGGGACATTATGAAGTCATTAAAAATCAAGTTGCTGAATATTTAATGACATAAAAGAGATGTTAATGTTTTAATACTGAATGAAATAAACAGGACACAGAACTGTATATGCATGACAGTCCTAATGTGCAGAACAAATTTGGGATTGTGCAGTTTATAATTTTATATCTTTATTCACTTACACTTGTGAATAAGCTCTTTCCCTCAGTCATTAAATATGTAAATACATGTGAAAAGAAGACCGGGAAAGAAATAGGCAAAAATAGCCGTTATTTCTAGTAGATAGCATTTTCTTTCCTGTACTTTCTATATTTTCTAAACATTCTAGGATGAATGTGTACTACTTTTAAAATAAAAAAATAAGTGACTGCTACTCAAAAATGAGAATTATTCCGGTCACCTCTAGGGCTGTGCCTTTGTGCTGTGGTTACCCAGGGGCCTTAACTGGGGCTCTTTGTCTAAGAATAAGCCTGTGTGTTTAATTAGGTCACTCTCCTGCCGACCTAGAATCTCTGCACAGGGCTTAGCTTGTGTTGCCCAGAACCCCTGAGGAGCCGCCCCTCCGAGGGAACTCTCAGTTTCTCACAGACAGGCACTGACTGCTTCTGCCTGCAGACTGTGAATTTGAGACTTCTGTGAACTGTCACTCCGGCAGAGCTGCCACTCTCAGGCCTCTTCAACCTACCTTCTTTAAAAATTAATTCAGACGGCTGGGTGCAGTGGCTCATGCCTGTAATCCTGGCACTTTGGGAGGTCAAGGCGGGTGGATCACTTGAGGTCAGGAGTTCAAGACCAGCCTGGCCAACATGGCGAAACCCCGTCTCTACTAAAAAATACAAAAAATTAGCCAGGTGTGGTGGCATGCACCTGTAACTCCAGCTACTTGGAAGGCTGAGGCAGGAGAATTGCTTGACCCCGGGAGGTGGAGGTGGCAGTGAGCCGAGATCGTGCCACTGCACTCCAGTCTGGGCAACAGAGCAAGACTCCCACTCAAAAAAAAAAAATCAATTCAGACATATCTTATTGAAGAGAAAATGAAGACTTGGGAACATTTTAACCATTTTGGGATGATGAGAATTCATTCATTCATTAGTGAACAATAGCTGCTATGCCAGGCAGCTATTGTTCATTGTTCCCTATGGCCTTCCCCATATATCCTGTGTCACACACATTCAGGCCCTGGAGTGAGTGGTATGAGGACAGAGGGAGGGGGAGAATTCTTAGAAGTCAAGTTGTCATGACAGCTGGAAGCGCCACCCAGGAAGGAGCTTATCCCAAGGGGAAAAGGAGCTTGGCACAACCAGCTTGACCCAATAGCAAGGCCTTCAGTAGAGACTTCCTGGTCTGCTTCCCCACGTGCTGTTTCACTCACATCTTTATCCAGGTCTGGCCCTTGTGAGGGTGTGCAGTGTGCTGTGTGGGGTACTGTGCAGTGTGGTGTGCATGTCTGAGTATAAGTGAGCAAGTGGGTGAGAGTCCAGGGTCCGATGTCCACAGGGGAAGCTCCAATGGAGTCAGGGAGCAGAACTGGGGACAAGTGGAAAAGGGACTGGCAGCCCCATAGGACAGAGTCCGTGAAAAAAATAGTACAGCACCGTCCACTTTCAAAGATAGTTTTTCCACAGCCATTTTACAATAACCCATGTGAACTGCTGGGTGACGCCTTGGACCTTATCATCTCCTAGGCTGCTCCACATCCGAAACCTTACATTTTATCATCTTTAATGCTTGTAAATTCAGGTAGAAGGTACATACAGTGATGTACATGAATTCCTACACCCACTGTTTGGTCTGTAAGATTCGCCCATGTTATTGTGAGTAGCGTGATTGGTTTTTCTTCGTTGCTGATTCCACTGGGTTGACATGTTACCATTTATTTACCCATTCTGGAACTGATGGACATTTGGGTTGTTCCCAGTTTGTGACGATGATGGATAAAGATGCCACGGCATTTTACACACGTCATTTGATAGGCACACACCATTGTCTTTTCTTTTTTCTTTTCTTTTTTTTTTGAGACGCTGTTTCACTCTATTGCCCAGTGCAGTGGCATGATCTCGGCTCACTGCAACCTCCACCTCCTGGGTTCAAGTGATTCTTCTGCCTCAGCCTTCCCAGCAGCTGGGACTACAGGCACCCACCGCCACGCCTGGCTAATTTTTGTATTCTTGGTAGAGATGGGGTTTTACCATGTTGGCCAGGCTGGTCTTGAACTCCTGACTTCAAGTGATCTGCCCTCCTCAGCCTCCCAAAGTGCTGGGATTATAGGTGTGAGCCACCACGCCCAGCCCATACCATTGTCTTTGAGCCCACTTTCCTTCCTGTGGCCTCTTTGCTGCTCTTTGAGACTCCAGTCCTGCAGCCCCGCCAGGTTTCTTGCCCATCAGTGTGGCCACTGCCCTAATTCATTTATTTCTTGGCTGAGACTCCTGAAAGGAGTGTCTTTCACATGCTGTTCCCACGTCTGCACCCTCCTCTCCCTCCTGACTCCCTCCCTGTCTCACCACTGACATCCCACTGGCCAAAGCCTCCTCTGACTTATTGCCAAGTGCAGGGGGCATTTGAACTTTCTCTCCCTCTGCCTTTCTGCGGCACTGTGCCTGCTCCAGGGGCTTGGGCCAGCCTTTCTCCTCCTTTTGTTCCACTCCTCTGCCTGCTTCCTCTCAGCCTCCTCTGCTGGGTCCTCTCCTGTCTCCATCCCACCTGGTTGTTCCCAGGTCTCTGTTCTTGCCTCTCTTGCTGTCCCTCTCCGAAGGTCCTCATGCTGGATCTTTAGCTGCCATAGATGCTGATATAACATCTCTCATCCTTGATCCCTAGGTCCAAAAACCTAGGGAATTTTCCAAACTCATTTGTTGGAAAACCTTGATAGGTCTGACAGGAGGTTATTTGCTGTCCCTATGTAGCCACTTCGTGTGAATGAATATTCATATGTTGGCTGCAGGAATGTCAATGTGTTTGACTATGGGCTGCTGCCCCAGGTCCCGGCAAGGGTGTGATCGTGCATATATAGAGAAAATTATGTTTTATCTTCTTACACCCACAAAATATTAAATCTAGCTGGGCGTGGTGGCTTGTGCCTGTAATCCCAGCTAGAGGCTGAGGCCAGTGTATTGCTTAAGCCCAGAAGTTCCAGACCAGCCTGGGCGACATAGTGAGACCCCTATCTCTAAAAAACTTTTTTTTTGAAAGGCAAATATTGAGGCCAGGAGTGGGGTAGAAACCCGATTTCTACTAAAAATACAAAAAAAATTAGCCAGGCTTGGTGGCAGTTGCCTGTAATCCCAGTTACTCGGGAGGCTGAGGCAGGAGAATCACTTGAACCTAGGAGGCAGAAGTTACGCTGAGCTGAGATCGTATCATTGCACTCCAGCCTGGGCGACAAGAGCAAAACTCTGTCTGAAGAAAAAAAAAGAAAATATTAAATCTGAATATATCTAGCCCTAATGGTTTCAGATTAAAAATTATAGACCTGGAGCTCCCAAGGGTGCCTCAGCCTGGGCCTCCCCAGCTCTGAATGGGGCCATTCACCCTCCTGACAAGCCTCCTCCCTTCTGGACTCTCTGGGTGGGTGGCCCCATACTCCTCTGGCTCCTTAGACCCTAAGCCTCTTCCCTCACCATGATCACTTACGGCTCATCCGCTCTCAAGTCCCGATTAACCCAGTGGGTCTCTGGCCTGTCCTCTCTTCTTCATTTCCCATTAATTCAGGCTCTCAATAGTGCCTTCCTGGGCTACTGCAGTGACTTCTCAGCAGCTCTGCTTTATCCAGGCTTCCAGTGCCTCCTTGAGCTGACACCAGAGGCAGCTTTAGAAACATGGTGGAGCACCGTCATCGCGCTCAAGATGCTGCCCGGCTCCCACCACCTGCAGGATCAAGGTCAAGCTCTTTAGTGGAACACACGAGGCTTCCCGATCTGGCCTTGCTCCCCTCTCCCGTCTCCCATGGGTCCCTGGGACTGGTTGTGGGCAGGCCACACCCTTCTCCCTTTCAACCTACTGTTGCTCTGCTACGAATTCTTCATGTGGTCTGCCTAGGGGGCTCTCAGTTTTTGAAGGAGAATGGGCATCACCTTCTCCTGGAATTGCCTTCACTCTGGGCCCTTACAAAGGCCAGGTTTTTGGTGAAATACAACTCTGCTATTGATGTCCTGCTTCTATACTTTATGCCAAAAGCCCCATGTCTGTAATGGAATATTCTAGTAGGAGCCGAACTTGCCCTCTCAGTGTCACTTCTCTCGAGTCCCATGGGAGTGACATCTCGCTCCCCTCCACACCCCTGCCCTGCGCCCACTGCTGCTCCGAGAATGCTGGGCTTGATGAATTCTTATCCTCACAACATTGTGACAGTCCCCTCTGGAGGAAGTTTGCTTGAATTTGAGTCCCGGACAGCTCCCCAGTTTCTAGCACCCCTTCCCATCCAAACTTATAAACCTGATCCCAGCCCAGACTCCACCCACAGACAAATGGATTCCATCCGTAAGGCTTCCTCTTCCTGTCCCTCATCACACATCACTCTGCAAGCCAAAGGGGTTTTTCTCCCAAATTTTCTCCAACCTCTCCCTTCCTAGCATCACATGCACCAAGGTCTGATTCAGGCTTAGCATCCCTTGCCTTGCTCACTGCAACAATCTCTAAACTGGCCTCTGCCCCCTCTACGTGTTTTCCTCCATCCGGGGCCAGGGAGATCGACCCCCCATGCACAGGGGACCAGGTCACTCTTCCTCTAGCCACTTTCCACAGATGACCCGTCACCCACAAGATAAAGTCCCTGGAGAACTACTGCAGCGTGCCCTGCTACTGCATTCCCAGTCACGTGTGCCACGCCTCCAGCCAGGCCTGCCTGCTTGCTATTCCTAGCCACTGGGCAGGCTGCTGCTCAGCACCATTCGTGGATACCCTTGCATGAGTGCAGCTCCCCCTGCCCTTGCCTGGCACCGTATTCTTTAAGGCTTCCTTTTCTGGACAGCTCTCCCTGAACCCCCTGGGTGCTCAAGGGCATGGGCCCATCTTTTCACTGTTTCCTAGTTACATGTGCTGTCTGTCTCCTCCTGTGACTGTGAACTCCCTAAAGGACAAGTGGCACATCTTACTCATAGTTTTGAAACCAGCTTCCAGCGGAGGCGTGGCAGGAGGCAGATGCGTAATCAATGCATGTCGTCTGACTAGGATGGTTTATAAACAGGAGCTGCCTGGAATACACAGATCTCAGACTCCCAGCAGCTTCCCTTTACCTCTGGACTCTGCCCTGGCCCCTCCTCATCTCGCCCACATCCTGCTGTGTAGATATTCACCCCTTCAGACTCTGAAGGTTGCAGGGAGGGGGCCAGTGGCTCTCTGTGGGACAGGTGTCCCAGCTTTCGCTCTCAGCTTCCCCTGACTGAATCTCAGTGGGAGCTGAGCAGGTTTGCTGTGGCCTTGGATGCCTTCCTTCTGCCCCAGATCTTGCCTCGGGGCTCTATTGCAGCTCCCTGCCCTCTGTTGCTGGACTAGGAGGCCTCCAGCACCCTGCTTGACATGTTCCTCCAGGAGAGGACACAGCTGTCTCCTGAACCTCCGGCGCCCTCTACCTCCCGCGATCCTCAGATGCTTCCCTGGGGAGACACGACCTGTCAGGGCTGCACAGCTGCTGGGATGAGGGCTCCCTTGGTGTTCCAATTTAGGAGTAAATAAGGCTTCACCCTCGAGGGGTCGGTTTCATGTAAAAGAGAAGTCCCAAGAGCCTTGGATTGATGGCACTTGGGGGACCCCTTGGCTCCTGGTCTCCCCTGCCTTCTCTGGGCTGTGTAGTGACATTCCTGTCCCCACCTCCCTTCTACCCCTCCCTGAAATTGCAGGCTCCGAAGGTCCCAGCCTGAGCCCCGGGGCAGTGTATGGCATGCCCTCTGCCCAGCCCTGGTCCCAGTATGCCCACCTAGGCCACATAGGTGGACCCTATTACCCACCCACCCACCTACGCTCACACATGTGTGACACCCACACTCATGCACATGCGTGCACCTGCTCATGTGTGCACACACACCCACACACATCCCCCACTCACAGATGGACTTACACACACACCCCACAAACTCCTAGCAATGTCTATTGTTTCGATGGAAGGGGAGACACGTGTTTGGAAATTTCCTAGTCTCTCACCCCACATCTCTCCCTCCATGACCCTGAACCCCCAAAAGGGGCCAGCATTTGCCCTGGGGAAGGCAGAATTGAATCTGGGTTATGGTGCCCGTGTCCCTGACTCATTCTCAGACCCTCCCAGCAAGTGGAGTCCACCTTTTGGTCACAGACTGGTCGAAGTCTCTCCCCAGCCACCCCAGAACATGCCCTTCAGCAGTGTGGCCCCATCAGAGGGGAGCAGACAGCTAGGGACCCTATCAGGGCTCAGTGGCCATTACTCTTCTCTGTTAAAAATACTTCCTGGTGTACTGGTTGGGTCTCAATCCCCCTGTACGAGGAAGACCCTTGCATGAGGAAGGCCCTGTCTAGAAGGAGGTTTCTGGTCACCTCAAGACAGTTTTTCCAAGCTCAGGAGAATGGAAGGTGTCCCATCCCCAGGTCACAAGTTCTGCACTGCTAAAGCTGTGGTGGACATGCTGTGGGGATCTGGAATATTGCCTCTTACTGAAGGTGAGGGGAGACAGCCATGCCTTGCGCTTGGTCCCTGCCCTAGCATGCACCCTGCTTCTGGTGACCTCTCTGAGTGCAGGCAGCCGTGAACAAAGCCTGCTTGGCCTCAACACTTTTTTTTTTTTTTTAAAAATAGAGTGGATCTCACTCTGTTGCCCTGGCTGGAGTGCAGTGGTGTGATCATAGCTCACTGCAGCCTCCACCTCCGAGGCACAAGAGATCCTCCTCCCTCAGCCTCTTGAGTAGCTGGGACTGCAGATGTGTACCACCCTGGCTAATTTTTTGAACATTTTAAAGAGATGGGTATTATTTTGTTGTCCAGGTTGGTCTTGAACTTCTGGCCTCTAGTGATTCTCCCTCCTTTGCCTCCTGACTCACTAGGATTATAGGCGTGAGTCACCTCGCCCAGCAACACTTTTTAAATGGATGCAGTTTGGGTAGAAGGATCTAGAGGATGGCTGGATTAGTCTTGTTTCTACTTCCCTGTAATAAAGGAGAGCTGCCAAGCTGGGGGCTCAGAAGAAGGTGGGAAAAAGAGGAGAAGAACTCTGGGACAGCAATGAGGAGGCTGGAAAAGCGGTCTTGGAACATAGATCCTCTTTTTAAGAAATCTGGAAATAATTTCAAGCTTATGAAAAGTTGTAAAAGTAAAAAATAATACAGACACTATCCTTACAGCCTTTACCAAGATGTACCTGTTGCTAACATTTTACTCTGTCTTTGTTTTTGTCCCCTGCTCTATATGAACAGACATGGGTAAGTACGTGTGTATGTATGTATGTATGTGTATGCATGTGTGTATGTATGTCTTATGTGTGTATATATGTGCATGTGTGCATGTATGTATGTATGTGTGTGTCTTATGTATGTGTGTGTGTGCGTATGTATGTATGTATGTGTATAGACACAATTGTTTTTCCTGAACCACCTGAAGGTAAGTTGCAGTTACATACATCATGACCTTTTTTCCTAAATTCTTTAGTATTTCCCAGGAATAGGAATATTTTCTTACATTATCACAGTATAGTCATCAACTTCATAGGTTTATATATACAACTTTATAGGTTAGAACTGTCATCTAACCCACCACCCACATTGCAGTGTTATTTGTTGACCGCATCACGTCCTTGGCACTAAATGTGCCTGCAGTACAGGATTCTGCGTAGGCTTGAATATTTCATTCATTCACCGTGGCTCTTTAGCTTCCTGTAATCTGGAACATTTCCTACGCCTTTCTTTGTCTTTAATGACATTGAGAAGTCAAGGGACTTTTGTGAGGGGCCGGGGCAGAGGCGGTTTTGCCTATTGATTAAGAATACAGATGCTGGCTCCCAGCTGGCTGGGCTCAGTCCCACTCTGCCATTTATCAGCCTGGTAAGTGTGGGTGAGTTGCTTAACCCTTTTGTGCCTCAATTTGATCATTCATCAATCCAGTGAACAGTTAGCCTGTCTCATGGGGCTGTTAGGAGGCTTGGCACACAGTAAAAACAGGGCAAGCATTCACTTACTGTTGTAGCAAATCACCTTTTCTTGAAGGGGTACCCAGTGCATCAAGCCCCACAGCGGTGCCTTAGCATTGGCTCAGGGGTCAGGACCAAGCAGCCTGCAGTCCTCCCTGGCTGTACATGCAGTTATCCTAAGGACTCTGTGGTCTGGACAAGCAGCCATATCCTAAGATGGTAGCAGAGACGATGCCAGCCAAAGACTCAACAGGGATGTAGCTCTCTCAACAGACAGCAATGTGGGGACCCAGGGCTCTCCAGGAAGTGAAGCCCTTCCCATTGATCAGCGTGGCTGGGCCTAAGTCCGACATTGTTGAGTCAACTCCAAGAGAGGTACCTGGAGAAGGGACCTGAGAAACCACTGGAGTGACGAAGCATACCTGAACGTTGCTGTTTGGCTTCACCGCCCTCAGTGCAAAGAGATTTCGAGATGGAGCCTAAGCTGACCTATAGGAAAGGCAGGTTTTGTGCAGCTGCCACGATGCCTCCCAGTGGAAGGGCTGAGTAACTCCTAGAGACTTCTCCCAACCAGGTATTACTCCTTCTCTTTTCTGACCTAGAGAGCAACCAGGCAATGTGGAAAAGGGGCTTAAAGGGCTCCCAGGAGAAAAGCAGAGACATGGAATAATGCGTGAAGGGACTCCAGACAGCCTTCTGATTTCTGAAGCTCAGTTCTCCCCTGACACCCTCCATGAAGGCTGCTGTATATAGGCTGCTAACCATCAATCCGTCTATCCATGAATCTACCCATCCAACTGTCTGTCCATTCACTCATTCGTGCATCTACCCACCTCTCCATCCATCCTCCATTCCTCCATCTGTTGGGGAAACACATCTCCTACAGAATCTATATCCTTGTCTCACCATCCTAATACAGTCATGCGGGGCTTGACCATAGGGATATGTTCTGAAAAATGTGTCGTTAGGCGATTTCACCACTGTGCGATGTCATAGAGTGCACTTACACAAACCTAGATGGTACAGTCTACTACCACCTCAGCTGCAGGGTGCAGCCTGTTTCTCTTAGCCAGCATCATCACAAGCATGTGAGTGATGCTTTGCATTATGATGATAATGACGTCATAGGAGTTGCTCAGCTCCTTAGTATCTTATAGGACTAAGTGGCATATGCGATCTGTTGCTGGGAAAAATATCATTCCGCAGTGCACAACTGTGGTTGCTCGTCTGGCTTTGTCAAGGAAGGAGCTATTCCATAGATATGTTTTCTTGTTGTTGTTCCAGATAACTTTTATCCTTTTAAGAGTACACCTTCATTTAGTTTAGCCATTTTGGAGAGAAAGTGCTGAAACTGACTGTAAACTTGTCTTTCTTTTTTTTTTTTTTTTGAGACGGGGTCTAGCTCTGTCGCCCAGGCTGGAGTGCAGTGGCATGATCTTGGCTCACTGCAACCTCTGCTTTCTGGGTTTGAGCGATTCTCCTGCCTCAGCCTCTAGATTAGCTGGGATTACAGGCACATACCACCATGCCTGGGTAATTTTTGAATTTTAGTAGAGACGGGGTTTCACCATGCTGGCCAGGCTGGTCTTGAACTCCTGACCTAGTGATCCACCTGCCTCCGCCTCCCAAAGTGCTGGGATTACAGGTGTGAGCCACCGTGCTCAGGCCTTGTCCTTCTTTTTAAAAGAGGGCCTGCCACCTCAGTTAAGTCTTTCTGGATGATCCAAGTCACCGCTCCAAATGGAAGTCACATGCTTCATTGTGAAGCCAGTGGTATGGGCCTTCAGGGAGTATTTGGAACTCTACACTAAATGGCCCCAGTGGCTCTGCTTTTTGACACTTTCTTTTGTACTCCCCGCCCCCCATTCTGAGATCCCAGTTATCTTCTCAATTCTTATAGCCTTTGGCATGCTTCTAGCAATGTCTTCTCTAAATGGCCTTGAGCTGGGAAATTTGATAACCAAATGTGTTAGAATTGTGCATAAAGCAAGAGTACTGAGTTCTTTCTTTATGGAAGACTCTCATCAGTATAGCACAGAGTGTCCTGCCTTTGTATCCCGTTGTTGCCTCATTCTGGGTTCTCTGCTATTCTCCATGCCGCTAAAGTCTGTGAATGCAGAAGCCCCAGGGAAGGGGAGGGCTACATAGTGGACAGGAATTGCTCTTCCTAGATCCTTGCTGCTTTGGCTCTAGAGAAAAAGATGACATACCAGAGCCGGTTCTGACTGAATCCTCCCTCAAAGGGGCTGGGGGAGACGGGAACAGGTTGGAGCCAGCTGGGTCAGTGGTGCCTGAAGCTTCTGAGGGAGAGGAGAGTGGCTGGGCCGCACTGGTAGTGTGCAGGAGGCTGAGGAAGGGACCCTTGTCTCCTCACTCTGGATGACAATGGCCAGTGTGGACTGGGGAGAGCCCAAAGGCCTGGTCTCCCTTCAAGGCTCGAAGCAGGACTGGCACCAGCAGTGAGATGGGCACCTGGGGTGGGGGCCAGGAGTCTCAGCCTATAAACACCGCACATGCACCCAGGGACTCCTTTAAATACACAGTTATGGAGACACCCAAAATGCAGACGAACACTTGCACTCAAAAGGAACATGCTTCCATAGGTGCAGCAACCATCAGGAAACTGACCACACACACTTCGGCGGGAGGTCTTCTTCACTTCCCTCCCTCCACCAAGATCTCTCCCCGTCACCACGGACACAGTGACAAACATATCATCTCTGAATTTGGACACCAGGGCCCCATTTCAGAAGGTGACAACCCTCACACCGACAACTGCACATACTTGTTTACAGGGGCGGATGCCCATAACACGCCTGCACAGTGGGACAGCAAGCTGCTGATTGCACACACACTCAGACACACGCATACGTGCTCTCACACACTTACATGCACACTCACACTTGCCCACACACTTGCGTTCAGACACACACGGGTCCAGGCAGGGCCCTGGTTTGGCCCGACCTACTTCCCCTAACCTTTCTGCAGGTGCAGGGATGCTCTGTGCTCTGCTGGGTTTCTGCCCGCTCTGTCCTCAGGTCTTGGATTCTGGGGAGCTGGCGGGCTGATGCCAACATCCTCCTCCCTTTCCCCCAGATTTTTGTCAACTGCAGCCTGACGCCGGGGAAGAGTCATTGCTTTGGCTTCGACATGGACTACACTCTGGCCGGTACGAGGGCTGTAACACAGTGTATTGGGAGCTGGATGGAGCAGGGGTTGGGCAGCCAGGAACCAACTGCCTGACTGCTCAGGCCCCTGAAGCCTCCAAGCCCCCGGCCTATGAGGCCTTAGACTTTGAGCTGCTGCTGGAGCACCTGGTGTGCATTGGGTACCCACTCGAGATCCTGGGCTATACCTACAACCCCACCTTTCCCACCACGTGCATGGCTCAGGACAGGTGGGAGGTCACTTGGCCTTAGTACCCCCACCCACGGCCCCCCCCACCCCTGCCTCTGCAGGGGGCTGGTGTTGGATGCACTCTATGGGAACCTGCTGAAGGTGGACACCCACGGTAATGTGCTGCTGGGTGCTCATGGCTTCACCTTCCTCTCAGAGTAAGGGACAAAGGGTGCCAGGAGGGTGGCGGGTCAGGAGGGGAGGACAGAGGGGGGACGGAGGAAGGATGCAGGCCCATGGTGGAGGCTCAGCACAGAAGGGATGGGTGGGGGTTGGAAATGATGGCCAGAACCTGGACAGGCCTCTAGGAGGCACTGGGGAGGGGGCATTGGCTGCACCCAGCCTACCCTGTCCTCAGGGCAGAGAGCTGGAGCTTCTACCCAGCAAGTTCATTCAGAGGACGACCTGTAGAGTTTCCACATCCTCAACATGCTCTTCAACCTGCCTGGTGGGTGGAGGGTCGGGGGCATGGGGAGGTGGTCCCAACGGGCCCAGCTCTGGCCTGGTGGGGAGCTGCCTGGGTGCCTGGGCTGACAACTGACTGGCCCGTCTGCCCCAGAAACCTACCTCTGTGCCTGCCTGGTGGACTTCTTCTCTAGCCGCTCGTGTTACACCAAGTGTGTCTTGTGCCCTGCCCAGCCCTGGGGTGACCAGAAGCACACTGCTGCCGCTCAGGGACCAAACCCCAAAGTGGGGAGCCCCTGAAGGGTTACCCAAGGGGCTTGAGGGGTTCCAGGAGGCTCAGTGGGAAGACCTCTACTGCAGGATGGCCCCCAACCCTATCACTGGTGCTGCCCCCAAGGGGTAACCCTTAGCCCTGGGTGATGTCCTTCCCAGGATGGCTGGGACATAAGCCCACTGAAGGCCCCAGTGTGGCTGGTGGGGTCGCTGTGGTATAGCACTCAGGGTTGGAGGTCACCTCAGGCTCCCTTATTGGCATCCCCTGTCCCCTCTTGGCCCGCCCCAGCTGTGACACTGGATATCAGCATGGGAACCTCTTCATGTCCTTCTGAAGCCTCTTCTAGGATGTGGCTGATGCCATGAATAGCGTCTACCAGTGGGAGGTGAGTGTTCCAGGACCTCCAGACCCCGACCTGTCTGCTCGGGGTTCTCCTGGGCAGCCTCCAGCCTCCAGTCCCCATAGGCTTTCCATCCTCTTCCCACTGAGGACTGTGGTCTGGTCTGGGCTTCTCAGAGCCACCCACTCTCCTCATCTTGACATAGACTTGTAGGTGGATACACACACATACACAGAGACAGACAGACACACACACACAGAGACACATACACACAGGGACAAACACATACGCATACAGACACACACACAGACACACACACAGACACATGTACACAGACACACAGACATGCGCGCGCACACACACACACACACACACACACACACACGGCCCTTTGTTCCCTCCTGCAGGGCTGTCTCAAGGAGAAGACCCTGGAGGACTTGGAGAAGTACGTGGAGAAGGATGTGAGTGGCCACAGACCCAGGGCCCCAGGGCTTTCCCTGCAACACTTCCCTGGCTTTCTTGGAGGTTTAGGCTGAGCTCTGCTCCCCAGGTGGCTCAGGGTCTTTCTGTGTGGCCTGGTGCCTCCCTGCCTGGGCTGGGGTGGGCTCCCAGAAGGCTGAAACCTGAGGAAGGGATCCCAGGGCGGCGCCAGGAGTCCCACCGCTGCAAGTCCCTCTAGCTCCACCCCAGGCACACTTCCCGTACTGCTGGGGAAGATGAAGGAGGCTGGGAAAGTGTTTTTGGCCACCAACGGCAGCTACAGCTACAACATGAGTGTGTGTATCGAGGGGTGGGGCCTCGGCCTCCTTCCTGGCCTCTGGGGACGCGGAGGAATTGTAAACAACAGTGAGGGGTGGGAGGAGCCACAACCCTCCTACCCCCAACACTGGACTGGTCTCCTGGGCTCCATTTCTTGGCCTTTCAAGGCCTCAGGGGAAGGAGCAACTTTCTCACCATCTTGCTTCTGTGGCCACCAGGGTGCCAGGGGGATGGTAGTAAGGGCAGAGGTAGGCAGTGGCCCAAGCTTGGTGCCCTGATCCTGCCCTGTCCTTGCCAGGCCATTGTGACCTACCTGTTTAGCACCAGTGAGGTGAGTGCTGGAGTGCTGCATGCACAGCTGGGGTGGGCTGTGCAGGGGGCTGGGGGCGCCAGGCTGCACCATGATGCCGAGGGCCTCTCCCATGTCCAGCCTCCCTTTGAGTAAGACCCGAGTGTGTGAGTGGTCACTTCTCATGAGTGGAAGCTCCCCAGTGGGTAGGAGGCTGGTGACCTCAGCCAGGCCCTGGGAGGAGTCTTTGGGGATGAAGGGAGGCAGTCAGGTATGTGGGGAGGGGCGGTGGAAAGGGGGTGAGACGAGGGCATGGCAGGCCAAGGGGAGGGGTGCTGGGGCCTAGGAGTGACCAGGTGTCACAGGGCAGGCAGCAGGCCCCTAACTTGGTAGCTGTGCTGGTGCCACCTGTCCCCGGGTCTCTAACTGCTGTAAGGGGCTCTGGAGGCTGGCCTGAGAGTGCACATGATGGCCGACACCCACCTCCACAAGTTCCTTTTGAGCCCTTTCTAGTGCCCAGCTTGGCTGGGGATGCTGGGCAGCAAGACCTGGTTCCCAGGGGCTGGAGAGGTCCCATCCGCCTGGGAGGTTGGTGGGGAGAGGGCAGGCTGTGACGGGTGACCGGCTGTAGCAAGGTCAGATTTACCAGGCTCTACGTGTGTGGCCCAGCAGGCTGAAGCCTTGGCCAGTCCCTGGAGGTCCTACTTCGACCTGATCATGGTGGACACGCAGCAGCCCTGCTTCTTTGTGGAAGGGAGGGTCAACATGGTAATGGCAGGTGCAGAGGTCCATGGACCATAATTGGGGAGGGCAGCCTGCCTGCCCCTTAGACTTGACCTGCCATTGTGGCTGGCAGCTCTGCTGGCCCATTTGTTCCTGGAGGCAGGGAACCAGAGGCCTCCTTCAGGGCCCTCTGCTGCCTCCTCCAGGGCCCTCTGCTGCCTCCTCCCACGCCCCGCTGGTTACCTCTGCCGCTACCAGCTCCCTCCAGCACTCCCTAGTTAGAGACCAAAGATTCATTCTCCTGGCTCCAGGCCACCCCTCTGCCCCTCCAGGACTTGGGGAAGCTAGGCATGGGCACCTATACAGGGCCCCACCAGCACTGTGCTGTCTACTCTGGAGGTACCGGCTCCCACCACGCCCCCACTCCTTCCCAGGCCCCTCACCTGCCCCAAGTCACTGCCCCAAGGCAGGAAGGGTGAACGAGTCTGTCCTTGCTTGGTGGGGCAGGCTCGTCCAACATGGTGTGCGAGCTCCTTGGGGTTTGGGGGAAGGACATCCTGTACATTGGGGACCACGTTTTTAGGGACATTCTCAAGTCCAAGAAGCGGCAGAGCTGGCGGACTTGCCTGGTGGTTCCTGAGCTGTCCTGGGAGCTGGACATCTGGGCCCTGGAGAAGGGTGAGCTGCTGGGGTCGGGAACAGTCAGAGGGCACTGGCTGCCCATGCAGCGGCCCCAGCACTGCCTTCTCCCTTTCCCTGTGGGGGCCAGGAATCCTGGCCACTCTGTTGTTTCTGAGGGAGGAAACACACCCAGAGAGGGTAAGTGGCTTATCTGAAGTCACACAGCCAGTAGGGGCAAAGCTGAGAGTCAAATCTGCATCTCCTGACCCCAGAGTCCTGTGCTGTTTCTGCAGGCCGCACTTTCCTCCTGCATCTGACCCCACTCTCCCCACCCGCCCTGAGGACGTTCAGTGAGTGGAAGATACACAGGCTTCATCCAGGAATGACTTGAAGTCATCCTCCAGGGCAGGGAGTCGTGTGAGCCCACACAATTCGGGGTTTGTCTTGAGAGCTGAGGCTTTAGGTTTGAGTCATTGCCGTGTGACCTTGGGAAAGTCACCTGACTACCTCACCCATCCCTTGGGGCCTACGGGGCCTACGCTGTCCCTGCTTCAGTCTGGACAGAGCCTCACCTGATGTAAGAGGCCAGGGGTGTTATGCACACAGCTGGGGGAGTGCAAGTCCACAGCTGTGCCAGGGCAGACACAGGCCGTCAGGGCCAGTGGGTGACACAGGCCGTCACTCACCCCCACTGACCCCTAGCGGCTTTTCAGAGTGGTAGGAAGAGCTGAAGAAGCTGGACACTATATCAGTGAGACCCTGGTGGACCTATGTCAGTGAGACCCTGGCCTTTCTGGGGGTAAGTTAGGGGGCGGGGAGAGGGATGGAGGGACAGTGGCTCACATCCCTGCCTGGCAGCGAGGTCCCGGCCAAGGTTTTCAGGACATCAAGATCTGTTTCAGGCTGGGCTTCCCTAGCAAACTGGATGTGGGGACACCTCTCACCCCCTTGGGACTGCTGACACTCTGTGACCTCTAGGCCCTTCCTCCAAACCCATCCAGCACTCAGGGACCTTCCCTCACTCAGGGACCTTCCCTCACACGTGTGCACACACCCAGCCTGGCACCCACACTGGATGCTCGCACGGTGTCTTCCACCCAGCCCCTGTGGGGGTCTAAGGAGACTGTCCTGGCAGTTGGAAGCTCTGTGCCTCCCCTGGGTCACCAGGCTATTGTTGTACCAGGCACATAGATGGGAGCAGTTGGGAGCTGCAAGTCATCAACTTCACCAAGAGAGAGATCCAGGTGACAGCTGGGTGTCGAGGGAGGAGGGGACCAGGCCCAGTGGGGGCGGAGCCTGCGTCCCCTATGCCAAAGGCCCAGTTACCTGATTCTCCCCAACATTGCCTGGGCTTCACCTGCCTTGTCAGCTAGCGCCCTCTGCTGGCCAATATTCCAAAGGGCAGCAGTGCCCTGTTGAAGGGCTGAGCTGAGTCTGATTTGCAGGCCTTGCTTCCAGTCCTGCAGTCCTTGTCAATCACCCTGCCTAAGAAGTGCCTGCATGCTGGCTGGTCCCTTATTGACCGACTAGCTAGTTCTAACAGGAAATGTGATTGAGGGCCAGTGAGCCCAGCATCCTGGGAAAAGAGAAGAAAGGACAACGTTCCCTTGTGGCATTACTGACCGGCCACCAAAAAGCTGGAGGTGCCCACGGCTGAACAGGTGGAGGGAGTCAGGCCACTCGGTCATCCCAGTCCAGCCGGGGCCCATCACAAAGGGTCTTTGCAGAGCCTTTTACAAAGCACAGCTGTCTGATCTTCCCTAGAGGCTTATGAGGTGGATGGAGCACAGATTGTCACCTTTATATTACTGATGAGGAAATTGAGCCTCAGAGAGGGGTCACCTTGGGAGTAAATGTTGGGACTGTTCTCTAGGCTCTAAAAGCAGGGCCTGGTGGTGGGTGGAACCTGATAGGAGGGTAGAAGTGGGGCCGGGGTGCAGCCTTTGCCAAGTCCTCTGTTGGACTCATAAGGTAAATGAAGCTGTGGGTTTAGTCCTGGGTGGTCCATTTCCAGGGCCAGACAGGTAACTGTGAGGGAAAGCTGGAGCGGGGCCCGTGGCAAAGTAGGGAGCTGCCTTCCCTCCAGAAGCCAAATGTGCAGCCCGTAGGTCTACAACATGCTGCTCCTTCCCTACAGAGGGGCACAGGGTTCAGTGTCCCCCAGTGAGAGGCCCAGGGAAGCCAGGGTTGCTCAGAAAGGGAGTAGGAGAGGGCAGGCCCATGTGGCTGGGATTTCAATTCAGCGTGTTGCCCCTCTGGCCAGAAGGACACCCGGGAGCGGGACCCGTGCTGCAGCACCACGGGCTGCCTGTTCCATTGCGGTTTCCACCAGACACTCTTCTCCAGCCAGCGGATGCGCTACGCCAACCTCTACGCTGCCACCTGCTTCAACTTTCTGTACCGCCCGCTCAGCTCACTGTTTCGGGCCGCCCTGGCATTGTTCGGTCCCTGTGGAATCTCCACGGCTGTTCCTGAACATCCATCCTACAAGGACCCACTGGTCCCCAGCCTTGCTAGGAGCTCGCAAGATCACCAGACCGAATCTCCCACCTTCAGACTCAATGGGGTCACAGCCTTGCAGATAACTGTGCACATCTTAACAAATGCATGGGAAGAGTTAGGTTTATATAGATAAGATGCGTCTGCGGGGGTGTTCTTCCTCATGCCCAACCTTAACTCCTGTGTTAGATTGAGACCACACTATCTCATCATTTCCTTGGTAGAAGAGATACCAGTTGCAAGGAGGAAGGCACAGTCCTCCTACCCTCAGTAAACATACAGTGGCTTCTGAGGAGGTGGCAAATGATATAGTAATCTGCTCTGGCTGGTTTTCCTCTGGGAGACAGGAGAATGCTTTGGGGTTAAGAGCAGGGAGGTAGAGGCGGCTATGATGGCATTGGGCAAGGGTGAGGAGTCATGGGACTGGCCAGCACAGGGCTTCCCTGGAACCTGCATGTGTCAGCCCTCCCAAGATGGCATCATCATCATTTCCATTTTATAAGATGTAGATCCTACAGTTTAGGATCTGGACTTGAAGCTAGGTCTTTGAGGCTCCCTGCCGCCTGCTTTCCCTGCTGCCCTTGGCTGCCTTCCAGATGTTGGAGAGGGGAAAAACCATTTATTGAGTGTCTGCAGTGTTTCCTGCACTGGGCTGGGTGCTTTTCATCGATTATGCTTAATGCTCAGTATAACTCAGCATGGTAGGTTTTATCCTCCTCATTTTACCATTGGCGAGAAAGCACAGAGAATCTAAGTGACTTGCTGTCATCCAGCTAGTGGACCACAGAGCTGGGATTTGAGCGTGTCAAGCTCTAGGGGGTCACACTCTGTCCCCTACACTGTGCTGCCACAGGCTTGTGGGAACTGGCTCTCACTGGGCAGCCCGATCTCATCTCTGGGCTCTTAGATGGGCTGGACCAGAGAGCTCCTGGCGAAGCTGGGGGAACAGGCATAGCCATCTGTGCCGGTAGATATTATTGTTAGAGACCAGACAGGAGGAGAACACACCGTCCCCTCTGCCCAAAAGTGACAAGGTGAAACATTTAAAGGAATTCGACCTTGCCAACCTTGCCGGCCTGGAATTTTTTTTTTTTTTTGACCAAGTCTTGCTCTGTTGCCCAGGCTAGAGTGCAGTGGCTTAATCTCGGCTCACTGCCACCTCCACCTCCTGGGTTCAAGCAACTCTTGTGCTTTAGCCTCCCAAGTAGCTGGGATTACAGCTGTGCTTGGGAGGCTGAGGCACAACCATGCCTGGCTAACTTTTGTGTTTTTGTAGAGACAGGGTTTCCTCATGTTGCCTGGGTTGGTCTTGAACTCATGGGCTCAAGCAATCCACCTGCCTCAGTCTCCCAAAGTACTAGGATTACATGTGTCAGCCATCGTGCCTGGCCTTGGCCTGGGATTTTTGAGGAAGTGAAGTCCAGCTGCCAGAACCTTCCTGCCCCTGCTGACCCTCTGAGGCGCCTTCCTCTGATTGTTGGGCAGGAAGCTGGCAGCCATGGGTAGGGGAGGCTGTGCACAGCTGAGGAATCCTGGAAGGCCAGACCCAGAACAGAGTACTCTGCCTCCATCTGCATTTATCTCTACAGATACCGCATGAGTCAGTTGCGTAGCAAGAACGGGACAATCTGGACCCTGCCTCCTGCCTCCTGTCTTGCAGCCAGAGGGTGAGTGGCTGTGGCCGAGGGTCTCTGTGGCTTGGGCTCCCATGGGCTAGAGCAGTGGTTCCCAATGGGGTGGTATCAACCCCAGGGCGCATGAGGCAATTGGTGGGGGAGCTTTTTTTTTTTTTTGTCTGCAAGCATAGTAATTCCTGATTATTCATGTAAAAATACATATTATTTTATTGTAAATTGCTTTTCTTTTTATTTCTCCTTTGTTATAGTTAGGGTATTATCTAGTTATTTTAAATGATAGAGATGATAATTGTATTGATGAATTTCAATTCAGGATGGAAAAGTGGAAGTTAAATACTTGTTTTTAGAATGGGGCATGGGGGCCAGGTGTGGTGGTTCACACTTGTAATCCCAGCACTTTGGGAGGTTGAGGTGGGCAGATCATCTGAGGTCAGGAGTTTGAGACCAGCCTGGCCAACATGGTGAAACCCCATCTCTACTAAAAATACAAAAATTAGCTGGGTGTGGTGGTGGGTGTCTGTAGTCCCAGCTACTCGGGAGGCTGAGGCAGGAGAATCACTTGAACCCAGGAGGCAGAGGTTGCAGTGAGCCGAGATTGCGCCACTGCACTCCAGCCTGGCAACAGGGCGAGACTCCATCTCAAAAAAAAAAAAAAAAAGCGGCATTGGATCCAAAAGGGTGACAGGTTCTGCTCAGCAGTGGTTCGTTGATTTTCGCGCCCTGCACCTCTACAGACTGCTTTTGGCCAATCCATACAATTCACTCCCTCCAGGAGAGGTTGCAGGACACGCCCTCTTCCACACTGAGGCTTCCTCCCTAGACAGACTTTGTTAACATCAATAACTAGTGGCTGTAGCTTCAGATCTTTTTGACACTTTGTGTGGCCTGACTTGCCTCTGAGCTGAGACATGATTGGATGCCTGGGTTCCTCATTGGGTTCTGCACCCCCAAGCCTTACATAAGGGTTTCTGTTCCTGCCTTGACCTTCTGGGGGCTCAGTTTAAAAGATGTACATTCCGGAGAGAGATCCAAGATGGCCGATTAACAACAGCTCAGGATTGCAGCTCCCAGTGAAAGCGCAGAGAGCGAGTGGACGCCGCACTTTCAGACGAATTTTTGTTGCCCACAGACTGGGAGATTCCCGGTGGAAGAGCCACACGCGTCACCAGCGCGACTTTTTAGGCTGGTGCGGCTATTTTGCCGGCGCCCCAGCAGGGCACTTCTCGGTGCG
>CAUYLG010066192.1:0-32657 GCA_963573385.1 Cacajao melanocephalus | reverse complement strand
TGCCTCCCACCCCCCAACAGGCCCCAGTGAGTGATATTCTCCTCCCTGTGCCCATGTGTTCTCATTGTTCAACTCCCACTTGTGAGTGAGAACCTGTGATGTTTGGATTTCTGTTCCTGTGTTAGTTTGCTGAGAATGATGGTTTCCAGCTTCATCCATGTCCCTGCGAATGACATGAACTCATTCTTTTTTATGGCTATATAGTATTCCATGGCATATATGTGCCACATTTTCTTTATCCAGTCTATCATTGATGGGCATTTGGGTTGGTCCCAAGTCTTTGTTATTGTAAGTAGTGCTGCAATAAACATACATGTACATGTGTCTTTATACTAGAATGATTTATAATCTTTTGGGTATATACCCAGTAAGGGGATTGCTGGGTCAAATGGTATTTCTGGTTCTGGATCCTTGAGGAATCGTCACGCTGTCTTCCACAATGGTTGAACTAATGTACACTCCCACCAACAGTGTAAAAGCATTCCTATTTCTCCACATCCTTGCCAGCATCTGTTGTTTCCTGACTTTTTAATAATTGCCATTCTAACTGGCGTGAGATGATATCTCACTGTGGTTTTGATTTGCATTTCTCTAATGACCAGTGATGATGAGATTTTTATATATGTTTGTTGGCCACATAAATGTCTTCTTCTAGGAAGTGTCTGTTCATATCCTTCACCTACTTTTTGGTGGGGTTGTTTGCTTTATTCTTATATATTTGCTTAAGTTCCTTGTAGATTCTGGAAATTAGCCCTTTGTCAGATGGATAGATTGCAAAAATTTTCTCCCATCCTGTAGGTTGCCTGTTCACTCTGATGATAGTTTCTTTTGCTGTGCAGAAGCTCTTTAGTTTAACTAGATCCCATTTGTCAATTTTGGCTTTTGTTGCAATTGCTTTTCCAACTGGCATCAGAATCAACTGCAGGGCCGTGAAAATACAGATTTCAGGGCCCCAACTTGAGGCTTTCTTACTCAACAGGTTTGAAGACGGGCTCCAAAACTTGCATTTGTCTTTTTCTTTTCTTTTCATTTCTTTTTTTTTGAGTTGGAGTCTCACTCCAACCCAGGCTGGAGTGCAGTGGTGCCATCTTGGCTCACTGCAGGTTCTGCCTCCCCATGTTCATGTGATTCTCGTGCCTCAGCCTCCTGAGTAGCTGAGATTAACCACACCCAGCTAATTTTTGTATTTTTAGTAGAGACAGGGTTGTACTATGTTGGTTGCACTATGTTGGTCAGGGTGATCTCAAACTCCTGGCCTTAAGTGATCCGCCCACCTTGGCCTCCCAAAGTGCTGAAATTACAAGCACAAAGCTTGCATTTCTAAGTTCCCAGGTATGCTTCCTGTTGCCGGTGCAGCCACCGATCTATTTTTAAATGCCAGGGGTGCCCTTGGCCACAAGTGTACAGATCTCTTGACAAAAGAACTAAGCTTCTATAGCTCTATGAAGAATTACATTTCATTGCTTATTCTAACTTATCCTGTACCTCATGTAGGAACAATAAGTCAGGTGTGAAAGCCAAATACAAAAGGAATTGATCAGAAGTGCAATCAATCAGACTCATGGGTTGTGCTTGAGGCTGAATAGTTATCATAGAGGAGCATGGGATGAATTAGGCTACAGAAGATTGTTTATATAAAGAAATAGTTTGGCCTGGAATGTGAAAGACCTGTCCATATATAAAAGAACTGCTTTCAAACTGAATGGATAGTGCTAGTCTTTGAAGGTCTGGGCAGAGTACCAATTTTCCTGCCTTTCTTTCATAGGCCACATGTTAATTTGTCTTCAAGACCCATTGACTCTGAAAAGCAGATGGCCAGAAGTGTGAAATTTTGGTGGTATTAAGTCCTATCATTTTTGTCATCACCTGTGTTTTCAGTGAAACTGGAGTCTTCATTGATTCAATAACTCACAACCCAAAGCTGTACTTTTAAACTTTGAAAATGTATGAGAAGAGATGGGATGTGCTTCAGCTTCAAACTTTTTATTGTGATAAAAGACACATAACATTAAATTCACTGTTTTAACCATTTTAAAATGTAAGTTTGGTAATGTTATATATGTATTCACATTATTGTGCAACAGGGCTCTAGAACTTTTTCATGGCATGAAACAAATTCTATGCACATGAGACACTAATTGCCCATCCCCCATCCACCTAGGCTTTGGCAACTACCTTTTTAAGTTCTGTCTCTACAGTTTTGACTACAGTGCTTTAAATAGTTCATATGAATGGAATCATTCAGTAGTTGTCCTTCTGTTACTGGCTTATTCACTTAGCATGACGTCCTTGAGGTTCATCTATGTCGTAGCATGTGACAAGATTTTCTTCTTTTTTAAGGCTGCATGATATTCTATTGTATGTATGTATATATATCACATTTTCATTATGCATTCATCTGGCAGTGGATGCTTGGGTCTCTTGTATCTCGTGGCCCTTGTGAATAATGTTGCAATAAACATGAGTATATAAATAGCTCTTTAAGATCATGCTTTAAATTTGTTTGGATATATACACATGAGGGTGATTGCTGGATCATGTGATAATTTAATTTTTAGTTTTTTAGGAATATTTATACTGCTTTCTGTAGCAACTGCATAATTTTACATTCCCATCATGGTGCAACAAAAACATTCCAATACCTCCTTATCCTTGCCAGCCCACTGTTTTCCTGTTCTTTTGTTACTGATCATCCTAATGAGTGTGAGATGATATCTCATAGTGGTTTTGATTTGCATTTCTCTAATAATTAGTGATAGTGTATTAGTCAGGGTTGCCTAGGACAGAACTAATAGGAGATGTATATGTCTATATATCTAATACGAACTAATTTGACAGAACTAATAGGATATATATATATATATATATATATCTAATAGGAGATATCTCTTATTTTATATATATATATATATATCTATATATATCTCCTATTAGTTCTGTCCTCCTATATATATATATATATATATATATATATATATAGAAGTTTAGTCGGTATTAACTCACACAATCACAAGGTCCCACAATAGGCTGTCTGCAAGCTGAGGAGCAAGGAGAGCCAGTTCAAGTCCCAAAACTGAAGAACTTGGAGTCCAGGATAGAAGAAAGATGTAGGCACATCTGGCCATTTCTCCTTCTATGCAAAGTGCACTACCAGACGCACTGCTCGAAGTTCTGCCCACTGGGAAGATTTCCCTTCACAGCTGTCCTTCAGGGATGTCCTGGAAAGGGGCTGCAGTGCTGCAACTGTCCACTTTTGGGTGGTGCCTACATATTGTGCAGAAACATCTGTGAATCAGGCCCTAGTATTCTCTTCCTTTGTCAACTGATCATGGGGAACTCCCCATGAGGCCATCGGCGCAGACTAGGGAAGAAAAGACAGGGTGGCAGGAACGGAGGCCATGGGCATTTGAGACACTTCCTCATGTAACCTACTGGTGCCTTCAGGACCTGCTCGGACCTGGTCACGTATATACCACTTCCATTTGATGATGGAATACCACTGTGCACAACCCACATAGTCGCTAGATGGGTCAGAAAGCATCCAGCTTATGATAGGCAGTTCAGGTCCCATGGTGACTTGATGACCCATAGTCAATCATTCAGTTTCCACCAAAGCCCAGTAACAGGCCAAGAGCTGTCTTTCAAAAGGAAAGTAGTTATCAGCCTAAGATGGCAGGATCTTTCTCCAAAATCCTAGAGGTTCCCACTGTGATTCCCCTCTGGGGACCCACCAAAGGCTCCAAACAGCATTCCTATCTGCCACTGACACTTCAGGCACCATTTACATCTGCTGGGTCATAAGGCCCAAGTGGCAGAGCAGCTTGCACAGCAGTCTGGACCTGTGGCAGAGCCTTCTCCTGTTCTGGATTCCAGTCAAAACTGGCAGCCTTTTGGTTCACTCAATAAATGGGCTGGAGTAATACACCCAAAATGAGGAATGTGTTGCCTCCAAAATCCAAATAGGCTTACTAGGCATTGTGTCTCTTTCTTCATTGTAGGAGAGACCAAATGCAGCAATTTATTCTTCACCTTAGAAAGAATATCTCGACAGGCCCCATAACACTGGACTCCTGGAAATTTTACTGAGGTAGGTGGTTCCTGATTTTTTAGGAGGATTTATTTCCCATCATCTGACATGCAAATGTCTCATCAGTAAGTCCAGTGTGTTAGCTACTTCTTGCTCACTGGATTCAATCAGTTATCAATGTAATGGACCAGTGTGATATTGGTGTGATATTTTCTGGAACTGAAAGGCAATCAAGGTCTCTCCAAATAAGATGATGGCCCAAAGCTGGAGAGTTGATATAGTTGATATGCCCCTGATGTAGGACAGTAAAGACATATTGCTGGCTTTGCCAGCCGAAGGCAAATTGCCTCTGGTGGGTGTTATGGGCAAGAATGGAGAAAATGGCATTTGCCAAATCAATGGATGCATACCAGGTACCAGGAGATGTGTTAATTTGCTCAAGCAATGAAATCACATCTGGTACAGCAGCTGCAATTGGAGTCACCACTTGGTTAAGCTTACGATAATCCACTGTCATTCTCCAAGATTGATCTGTCTTCTGCACAGGCCAAATGGGAGAGTTGAACAAAGATGGGAACCACCACTCCTGCACCTTTCAAGTCCTTGCTGGTAGCACTAATCTCCTCAATCCCTTCAGGGATGTGATATTGTTTTTGATTTACTATTTTTCTAGGTAGAGGCAGCTCTAATGGCTTCCATTTGTCCTTTCCCACCATAACAGCCCTCACCCTACCAGTCAGGAAGCCAATGTGGGAGTTCTGCCAGTGGCTAGGTATGTCTGTGTCTATTTTGCATTCTGGGATTGGAGAAATGACCACAGGATGAGTCTGGGGACCCACTGGACCCACTGCAAGTCGGGCCTGAGCTAAAACTCCAATAGTTACCTGACCTCCATAAGCCCCTACTTTAACTGGAGAAACACAATGTTTGGGTTCCCTGGAATCAATGTTAGTGCAGAGCTAGTGTCCCATAGTCCCTGAAATGTCTGATCATTTCACTTTCCCCAGTGAACAGATCCCTTGGTAAAAAGCCAAAGGTCTCCTTGGGGATAGATGGGAGAAAGATTCACTCTATAAATTGTTGGTAACGTAGTGGAGTCCTTCCTCAAGAGGATGCACCCTCTCCTTCATTCAAGGGGATCTGGGTCTGTAAACTGGCTCAAGTTTGGAAATTGATTAAGGGGCCATGATTCTCTGTTTTTATAATTCAAATCAGTCTTTTGTCCATTCGATCTAGAAGTTTTCTGCTTATATAAATTAAATAGGAATGCAGTAGGCTTCCTATCAGTTTCACTTCTAGGAACACCAAGATTAATTTGCCAATGCCAGAGCTCTACACTAGTCAGACTGTTCTTATTGCTGCTTTGCCTCTGCTGTCCATTATGGTAACTGTGCCCACCTTGCCTTTGATGGTTGAGTTCTGCCACTTGGTTCCTGCCACCTTGAGATCCGATTATTCCCGTTGTATTTAAATTTTGTAGTTGAGTGACTGCAGTTCCCACAGTTAGATCTGACATACAGAGAAGAGCAATCACAAAGCTCTTCAAAGATGTAGGTGCTGCACTCACAAATCTATTTCACGAGGCATTGGTCAAGGGTATATCTTCTGGACCCTCCCAGCTGGGATGAGTAGGTCTAAGTGACAAATCCACTCCACCATCCCAATCTCCCTAAGTCTTTGAATCCCTTTCTCTACATTAAGCCAAGGGAGATCAGGCATTCACAGTGGTCCATGTTTTAATCCATATTTCAGCTAACCAAGCAAAAAAACTATTAGAACCTTTTTTAACTCCCCAAGTTGCAACATTAAGTGCAGAGTCCCTACTTAATGGGTCCAAATCAATAAATTCAGCCTGATCCAACTCTATATTCCTTCCAGCCTTATCCCACAACCTTAATATCCCTTACCATGCCTGTTCTCCATATTTCTGCTCATATAAATTAGAAAACTCATGCAGTTCTTTTTGAGGGTAGCACACATCCTCATGGGTTACACTGTGAACCTCACCTCTAGGGTCCTACTGGAACTTTGGTTTAGTTAAAGGTCTAGAAGCAAACAGGGGTGTTTGGAGTGGCTCTTGAGGAGAATCAACATTATCTTGCCTGACAACTGCCTCAGGGGAGGCCATCACTCTTTCCTCAAGCAGCGCAGGGTTTATCTCCTCAGACAAAGGCAGAAAGGATGATGGCAGCATGGGTCAGGAAGGGGACGTTGCCACTACTGGGGATGGGGAAGCTGTTTGTTCTGGCAAAAAAGTTTCATCAGAATTTACAAACTCAGTGTCCCCACCTTCATCAGGGCTCTCCCACACATCTCATTCCAAGTTGCAGGGTCCCATTCCTTTTCAATCAATCAGTGCCCTCACTTTTTAAAATATTTATTTATTTATTTATTTTGAGATAGAGTCTCTGCTGCCAGGAAATCTCAGCTCACCACAACTTCCACCTCTTGAGTTCAAGTGATTCTCCTGCCTCAGCCTCTCGAATAGCTGGGATTACAGGTGTCCGCCACCATGCCCGGCTAATCTTTGCATTTTTAATAAAGATGGGGTTTCATCATGTTGGCCAGGATGGTCTTGATTTTCTGACCTTGTGATCTGCCCACCTTGGCCTCCCAAAGTGCTGGGATTACAGGCGTGAGCCACCGCGCCTGGCCCCAGCGCCCTCACTTTAACAGCAGACAACTGTGAGGCTGTGCATGCACCTTTTGTTGCAGATCAGCTACTCGCATGATAAGAGCTTGTGTCTGTGTTCCCACAATTTCAACTCTTTCTCTACAAAAGATAAACCTCTCACTCAGGGCAATCTTAGCAGATCTGAGGCTCAATATCTGCTTCTGAAGCCAGAAATTAGAATCTCTGAGTTCATCGTTTTCTTTCATCACTTTGTACACTGAACTTAGGAGCAACCAACCAGCTCTATTATTTTCCTTGGTTCTCCACATATGGTCAAAGGTATTATGTTTAGAGTCACTAAACTCCTTGCCTCTCATAAGCAGTGAATCAGGAGTGTCAAATGCATTTATTTTGCATAATTCTCTAAACAGTTTCTGCCAAGAACTATTAGTGTTCTTCATACTATGAGAAGTAGAGTCCTTAGCATTTTTTGGTCTAATCATATTAAGCAGCCAACTCCAAAAACTCCAAAACCAACAAAAGAACTACATCCTTAATATTCTGTTCGTTTGGAATCATTCCTGAAACCAAAATCTATATTAGTCAGGGTTTTCTAGAGGGACATAACTAATAGGATATATCTATCTATGTATATGTGATAGATATATAGATACCTATCATATATGTGTGTGTGTGTATATATATATATATATATATATATTGTGCTAAGTGTAGCACAAAGATATATATATATCATTGTGCTACACTTAGCATTGTACTAAGTACCTGACATATTTCTTTGCCTTCCCTCTTAGTAACTCCACAGCTAGTCCTGGAAAATGTTTACAGATATATAGATATCTATCATCTATATACAGATATATAGATATATCCTATTAGTTATGTCCCTCTAGATATATGTATTATATATATATATATAATATGTATAATACGTATTACATCTTATATATATAATGGAGAGTTTATTCAGAATTATTCATATATATATATGTATGTATGTAAAGGAGAGTTTATTAAGAGTTAACTCACACTGTCACAAGGTTCCACAACAGGCCATCTGCAAGCTGAAGAGCAAGGACAACCAGTCCAAATCCCAAACCAAAGAACATGGAGTCCAGTGTTCGAGGGCAGGAAGAATTCAGCATGAGAGAAAGATGTAGGCTGGGAAGCAAGGCCAGTTTAGTCTTTTTTCTGCTTTTTTCACGTTTTTCTGCTTGCTTTATATTCTGGCCACAATGGTAGCTGATTAGATGGTGCCCACCAAGATGAAGGGTGGGTCTGCCTTTCCCAGCCCACTGACTCAATTGTTAATCTCCTTTGGCAACACTCCACAGACACACCCAGGATCAATACTTTGCATCCTTCAGTCTAACCAAGTTGACACTCAGTATTAACGATTACACTGAGTATTTTTTCTTATGCTGTTTGGCCATTTATATATCTTCTTAGAGAAATGTCTATTTAAGTCCTTTGCCCATTTTTTAACTGAGTTATCTTTGTTGTTGTTATTGAGTGGTAGAATTTCCTCCCATATTCTGAATAATAATCTCTTATCAGATATATGATTTGAAAATATATTCTCCCATTCCAAGTGTTGCTTTTCACTCTAATGATTGTTTTCTTTGATGTGCAGAAGTCTAAGTTTCATGTAGTCCCATTTGTCTGTTTTTAGTGCTGTTGCCTGTGCTTTTGATGTCATATTCAAGAAATCATTGCCAAATCCAGTGTCCTGAAGCTTTTCTTCCATGTTTCCTTCCAGGAGTTTTATAGTTTTAGGTCTTGGTTTTAGGTCTTTAATCTGTTGAATCCATCATGAATTAATATTTTTATATGGTGTAAGGTAAGGGTCCAAATTTGTTCTCTAGCTCAGCTCATGATAATTTTATGTCAGAGTTTTTAGTTGCTTATTAAGCTGCCCTGTTGACATTCTGAAACAGATCTGATTTTTTTTTTTTTTTGAGACGGAGTCTCATGCTGTCACCAAGTTGGAGTGCAGTGGCACAATCTTGTCTCAGTGCAACCTACACCTCCCGGGTTCAAGCAGTTCTCCTGCCTCAGCCTCCCAAATAGCTGGGAATACAGGGGCGTGCCACCATGCCCAGTTAATTTTTGTATTTTTAGTAGAGACGGTCTTTCACCACGTTGGCCAGGATGGTCTCGATCTTTTGGCCTTGTTATCTGCCCACTTTGGCCTCCCAAAATGCTGGGATTACAGGCATGAGCCACCGCACCGGACCAAGATCTGGTTTATTTTATCATGCCTTCCTTTTTTTTTCTAAGTCTCTTCTGCTTTTCTATTATTTCCCCCAATCTAAAATTTTAACCCTCCAGCTCCTATTTTTTCCAGATTATTCACAACAGGAGGGGTTTATGTATACTAGACTCAAGTTTTGCAGTTGAAAAACATATATACAAATGTAATACTACTAATAATTAGTAGTTACAAAATAATTAATAGAACCCACAGAGTTTTCTCAGTGGAGTGTACTTTTTTCAAGTAAGTGTCATCTATTCTTTAACTCAGAGGTTTTTCTCAAAATGTATTAAACATAATTTAACATCTTATATGGAATATAATTACATATGCCACTAGCTTATGAAAATGCCATTTTCACAAGGGTCAACCCAATACATTCATGGAGGAGATGTATCCATCATCATCATCATCATCATCATCATCACTATCATTATCTTTTATTAAGTACTATGTGCCAAGCATTGTGCTAAGTACCTGACATACTTCTTTGCCTTACCTCTTAGCAACTCCACAGCTAGTCCTGGAAAATGTTCAGGGAAAATTATTAGATATTTATTTGTTTAATGAAGGAAAATTGCCTCCATAACTATAACTGCCCTTTAAAGACAGATTCTCATCTCTGAAAGTCCATTTTATTCTCCTGAGGATTTTGCAGTGTTTGGGACATACAATGATGGGACTGCATCTCAGTTAGAGAGTAAGAGTTGGAACTATTTGGGGGACAGCTTGATTGAGTGAGAAGAACTTGAAGTTCCTTAGGGTAATAAGACAGGGGATAATGCAGCAAGACATAAAGGGTAGTGGTGAAAAGAAGGGATGAGCAGTAGTCACATGTCTAGAACCTTGAGAGGCATGGAACAGATTCTCATGATATGGAGGTCAAAATAAACAAACAAATATGTATCCAGTATTTCATAGTACAGTTAGTTTAAAAAAGGTATCACTAATTGATAATTACCGAATAAGTTTAAATTATTTAAAAAATAATTAGATGAAATCATAGAACAATAATTATTGGTTTCTTTATAATAGTCATGAGTAACTATAGGCTCAGCAAAGACATAATGTTTAAGTGAAATATGGAAAAATATTATGGCACCTGTAAAAATCACATTTCTAAGAATAGTTAATGAAACAAGACAAAGTAGAACATTTAGATGTATATGCCCAATGAACCAAATTGTAACAGGGAAAGCTGGAAAGCTATACCTCAAAATATTAACAGGCTCTCGCTAGGTCACCAGATTATAAGAATCATTTTCATTACTTTTTCTGTAGTTTCTGACTTTTCTACAATGAATAAATTTCATTTCCTTAAGATTATAATTTTTAGAATTTAATTCATAAAGCATCATTTTAATTTTAAAAATAACTTTTGAATAATCTAAAATTCACATTTTTAGGAATATATGAGTAACTAACAAGTATTATAAAAATGGAATAGAGCAAAATCAAGTATAAAGAAGCTCTCAGATTTTAGTATGCCAGAGGATCTAAAACTATCTCATGTATTAAGTATTCCATGGCGTTAAACCTTAGAAAATCACTAGAAGAATAATCAGGGTATAACTAAAATTCCACCAAGAGAGTTTAGTTTATAATTCTTATTAAAACCAATAACAAAATACAATAAAAACATAATAAATACCAAAATAAAAACAAATCTTTGTCTAAATTAGCATTTTCTCTAACATTTAACGTATCTAGTCTAGATCAAAGACTCACAGCCTCAAGAAGGGTTATAAAATTATTACAAATACTACACATACATATGGTCATCTAACACTGTGTGTAGTCTGAAAAATACCATACACAGGCACTATTATTTTCTAAATATATGTTGATGATATGGAGAATAGCAAAACACAATTACATTTAAAAGTTTTACCAAATTCACATAGGTAATTCATCTTTATGTTCCTAATCAATGTATATTATGTGGGAATTTAGCTATGTTTTTGACATTGAATGTGTGAATCCTCTACAAGCAATAGTAGAAACAAATTTTGATACAACCTGAGAAATCAGTTATTAATTGAATATCATATGGGACCAAGAACTATTTTTAATTTTGTTAAGTGTTATAATGCCATTGTGGTTATGTTAAAACACCTTTATGTAGAGGTGAAATAATATGAGATCTGCTTTCAAATATTTTAGCAAAAACAAGCAAGGAAAAAGTAATAGACAAGCAAAGGTAGTAAACTATTGATAGTTTTTGAATCTGAGTAATGGTTATATCAAAGTTATATGTTACCGTTTACTCTATTAATGTTTATAATTGTTCATTGATATTAGAAAACTTTAAAGTGAGTCATTATACTGAAATCTTGGTAACTATTGAATTAGATAACTTTTAAAAACAGAGCAGATATTTTTTAAAAAAGAATGTGGGAAAAAATGTTTACTTTTTTTTCTCAAAAGGGTTATCTCAATTTTTTGGATGCCTTTTAACCTGTTGGTGACTCCTGTATAAGTATCAAGATACAGTTCACATGACCAAGGAACCAGGTTATCAAGAGTGTATATTCTGCTCTTACACCTTGTGCATAGTTAATTTCTAGGAGAGCCAAACATTTCAAAACAGCAATAAAAGGAACAATCTTGGGTGATTCCTTACACACTTCCCAAAGATTAGGAAGGATAAGAATCATCACTAGGAAAGGGCTGAATGGGAATCTGTCTTATTCCTCAGGTATTAATAAAAATATGGGTCTCAGAAACACAGGACTATAATTTTTTCAAGAAGTAAACCAACTTAGATAATTGTAACAAATCCCAATAGGCAAATGGTTTATAATTTTTGGAAGTAAAACATTGCCCATTTAAAAAACTAGAATTGATTCTGCTCAAATAATTGTACCTACAGAGTAAGCACGGTTAACAAGCTTACCAGGATCAGAGACCATCATTTAGATAAACAATCTAAAAATATTCAATTCTGCTGGGGAGTTAAGAAGGGAATAAAGAAGGAAAGATTAATCTATAGGTATTCTATGTAATTCCAGTTTACTAGATTACAGTTGTTACTTGTGCCTAACCAGAAAGACATCTTAAGGTCAAAACATTTTAGAGCAATTATTATTTTTTAAATAAAAATGATAAAAATGGGTCTCCTAAAAAGCCATGAAGTGGCATCTATGATTTTCTACTTCACCTACCTAGATAATCCACCATCAGAAATCAGTCATCATTCCCAGTGCTGACCACCAAACCTAGATTTTCCCCCAAAATATAGCACACCTGAGATTTATGAACAAAATAAACATATGGTATGAGTTACGTTTTATAGTATTCCAAGGTGCCTCTTTTGACTTCCATTTCAAATACTAAACTAAACAATATGGAACATTTTCCTAATTGGGGTATTGTTTCTTCTTGTTTTTAATTTGTTTAAGCTCCTGACAGCCCATCTCAAACAGAAACTTAAAGGCTAACCATATAAGCGAATATAAATTAATTGACCTGGTCTCAGTTTGTCTACAATTCATTTATTAGAATGCACTTCTATCACTCATCAATTCATGCATTTCCTCAGCAACATATTGATAAATCATCTTTTAAAAACACCACAGATGGTTGTAGATGTGTGGCATTATTTTGGAGGCCTCTGTTCTGTTCCATTGGTCTATATCTCTGTTTTTGTACCAGCACCATGCTGTTTTGATTACTGTAGCCTTGTAGTATAGTTTGAAGTCAGGTAGCATTATGCCTCCAGCTTTGTTTTTTGCTTAGGATTGTCTTGGCTCTGCAGGATCTTTTTTGGTTGCATATGAAGTTTAAGGTGTTTTTTTCCAATTATGTGAAGAAAGTCAATGGTAGCTTGATGGGGACAGCATTTAATCTATAAATTACTTTGAGCAGTATGGTCATGTTCATGATACTGATTCTTCCTAACCATGAGCATGGGATGTTTTTCCATCTGTTAGTGTCCTCTCTTATTTCCTTGAGCAGTGGTTTGTAGTTCTCCTTGAAGAGGTCCTTCACATCCCTTGCTAGTTGTGTTCCTAGGTATTTTACTCTCTTTGTAGCATTTGTGAATGGGAGTTCACTCATGATTTGGCTTTCTGTTTGTCTATTACTGGTGTATAGGAATGCTTGTGATTTTTGCACATTAATTGTATATCCTGAGACTTTGCTGAAGTTGCTTATCAGCTTAAGGAGATTTTGGGCTGAGACGATGGAGTCTTCTAAATATACAATCATGTCATCCTCAAATAAAGACAATTTGACTTCCTCTTTTCCTAACCGAATACCCTTTATTTCTTTTTCTTGCCTGATGTCCCTGGCCAGAACTTCCAATACTGTGTTGAATAGGAGTGGTGAGAGAAGGCATCCTTGTCTTGTGCCAGTTTTCAAAGGGAATGCTTCCAGCGTCTGACCATTCAGTATGATATTGGCTGTGTGTTTGTCATAAATAGCTCTCATTATTTTGAGATACATTCCATTGATACCTAGTTCATTGAGAGTTTTTAGCATAAAGAGCTGTTGAAACAGACACAAAAACAGAAAACCAAACACCACATGTTCTCACTCATAAGTGGGTATTGAACAATGAGAGCACATGGACACAGGGAGGGGACCATCACACACTGGGGCCTGTCGGGGGATGAGGATCTAGGGGAGGGACAGCAAGGGGTGGGGGGCTGGGGGAGGGATAGCATTAGGAGAAATACCTAATGTAGATGACGGGGTGATGGATGCAGCAAACCACCGTGGCATGTGTGTACCTATGTAACAAACCTGCATGTTCTGCACATGTACCCCAGAACTGAAAGTATAATTTAAAAAATAGAAAAAAAAAATCACCAGTCCAAAAAAAAAAAAAAAACACCACAGGCGCATCCTATGCTAAGTACTAATGACACAAAAATAAATAAGAAGATATGGTCTCTGCTTCTAGATACGAAAACATTTAACAAAACTCCAACAAGCAGAGACATAAACAGAAATGATTTCAGAGAACCTGAGGAGAATGTATTATGAACGAGTTCGTCTCAAATTAATAAAAATAATAATTGTAGGGTTTTGGAATTGTGTATGGGTCTCTAAGATACAAAGCGGGAGATGATGTGTAACTGGAGGAGAGTAAACTAATTTTCAAAATACTTTATGGCATCATTCAACCCAGTGTTCTGGGAATCTTTGGGCTTTGAATGTATTTGAATTGGGGATATGATTTTCGTTTGCAGGATGTTAGTTCCCTATACGGTGGCATAGGCCATGAGCATGCCAAACAAGACAAAACAACAAAGAAACATAAAACACAGTAGATGTGGAACCTTGGCTCTGCGATTTCCTTCCATACTTGCATTTAGTAGGGCAGCTGCTCTTTCAGTCTCTGACTCACTTTGCTTCAAATCTCAGTCCCTTTTGATTTTTTTCTATTTGGATTTTATGACTGAGTCCTGGATCCTTTAATGCTAACTAATAGGCCACATAGGGCACTGCCTCTGGTCTTTACCTCTCCCATTACAACAATGCCCTAGTGCCAGGCCCAGGTCTGGGATACTGCTGCCCAGTTAGTCTTTGGGGTAGAAGCAGGGAGACACCACCCCAAGGCACTGCCACACTCAGACCTTACATTTGGCATTGTTACGCCTTTTCCAGCACCAACCTCTCTCCCTACATTTCACATCTTCTCATTCCTGTTGCAAGTGTCCAGAGCCCTCATGACGCTTTCTTGCTCTCTGCTTCACATACCTCTTCATTCTCCCCAACCAGCATTATCTGGACAGTGCCCAACATCCCAGACTTCTCCAACCCCTTCTTCTAGTTTCTGATCCTCATTTAAGTGAATGCCTCATCCTACCAAGGATTCAGTTTCTGCAGAGGAAAGTTAACCAATTTATAAGTCTCTAAGCAAACAGAAGATAAAGTAAGTTTCAAAACAATAGATTGAAATCTCTGCCACTGAGGGCTCAGCATGACCCTTTGTACAGCAGCATGGGGCGCAGAAGGAATTCAGGAACCCTTTTCCCTCTGGAAGTGACTTTTGATGCATGTGCTTCAGTAGCTTTCTGGAGATGGGCTACGTGGAAATACAGAATGATTCTCAAGTACATTTGAGACAACTTGGAGGAGTCTCAGAAATTTTGGGGGAAGAATTTGAACTTACCTGCAATTTCCAAACCATAGAGGATGCTGGTTCTATGCTCACTTGCAGGTTCATGTTGTCTGTGAAAAAAACAAGTTTGATTAATAATAATCAGCAAAACCTGTATAGCCAGAAAAGAGAGCAAGTGAGAAAACTGCAAGTATCCCCTCCACCTTCTCCACCTTCCTTTAGCACCTAACACAGTACATGACACATAGAAGGAGCACCACAGATATTTGTTGAATGATGTGCTGATTGCAGTTACTGCTCTCTGAGGCCAAAAGATATGGAGTCAAATGTTTTGAGCAGAAAATAACTGGCTCCAGGCTGAGGAAAAACAACAGTAACAGTAACACGAACCATATCAACAAAATATAGGCTGGGCACAGTGGCTCACACCTGTAATTGGGAGGCCAAGGCAGGTGGATCACATGAGGCCAGGAGTTCAAGATCAGCCTGGCCAGCATAGTGAAACCCTGTCTCTACTAAAAATACAAAAAAATTAGCTGGGCATGGTGGCACACGCCTTTAATTTCAGCTACTGTGGAGGCTGAGGCAGGAGAATCGCTTGAGCCCTAAAGGCAGAGGTTGCAGTGAGCCGATATTGTGCCATGACACTCCAGCCTGGGCAACAGAGCGAGACTGTTGCAAAACAAAAACTAGAAAACAACAACAAAACCTAAGGAGTGAGATAAGAATAAAGAAGTTTCTTTATTCCTCATAAGAATCCCTCACCAGGTACTGCCCTAGAAATAACATAATCATTGTTAAAATTTATTCAGTTAAAGGAAAAGAAAATGCCACCAGTCTTTTTCTTTCCTCTTTCCCTTCATTTAATATTCAGCTTTTTTGAAGTCTTCCCACTGGCAATACCTCAGATGGACACCAGAGGGGGATCTATTTTAACTGTTCGGTTCTCTCTAAAACCCCATCTTTCTTTTTCAGAGTCTCAGATCTCAATGGACAAATTAACGTAAGAACGATTCCATGAATCAAAATAGAAGTAACATGTCTTCTATAGAAGCTGTGGTATAATGTATTATACTTCAATACTAATATTTTATTTTACATGGAATTTCTGCAAACTGCATAATATTAATTAGATTATTCCAAGTCTAAACAAGACGGGGAGTACAACCACAATACCCTGGAGAGTGGGTGCTTAAAGCTTTAGGCAGTTCGCTTTGTTACTGTGGCAGGTTCCTGGCTGGGAATAGGCTCCTTTGTGGCATTACCTACTTGATATATGTGATGCTGTTACAAACATCCAGGAAAAACCTTAGTTCTCAGGAAAAGAATTACAGGAGACATGTATGTTGTCCTGTGAAAACAAGTATACATATGTGTGCAGGTACATACATATGTGTGTACTCATATGTATATTTGTACAAATTATGACCCTCCTCAAAAAACAACCATCAGTCTCTCAAGTGTTAACATTACAGATGGTATTCCATCATTCCTGACTGCAATTGACAGGAATTTGAGAAGTGAGAATGAGAGCTTTGGCGACTAAAAGCTCAGCTCTTTGTAGTCGCCCCAGCAGGATGTGTCATAGGAGGGCCATGGAGCATGTATCATCCTGAGGAAGGTGTTTAAAACCAGCTCCCCTCGATGAGGCAATCTCAGCTCTCCCTCTAGCTAAATCTGGCCTTATTGCCCTAACTCTAGTACACCAGATTTAAATATGCTTCACATAAAACAAACTTGTCAAAAAGTACTAGAAATTAAGCACTAGAAGCAACAGCCAACTTACTAATGAAAATGTAATTTTCCTCAATATCTCAGCAATGATGAAATAAACTGATTTTAGGGTAGAAATTAAAGCATTATTTGACATATATTTTGCAATTTGAGCCCTCTTGAAACCTCCTTGCAGAAAGTTATTGGCCCCAATATCCTTAAAACCCTTCAAAAAGAAGCTAAGATCATTCTTCTTCCCTAGAACCCAAAGTTGTGTTTTCTGTGAAGATACATTTAACATTCAGAAATTACTCTGTAATTTGCAAAATACAACTGACTCAAAACATACAAGTAGTGGAAGGGATTCTAACCTATAAATAAAAACCTCTTAAGTCTCAAAACATTTTAAGTAATTTTTTAAAATTTTAGGAAGTAATTTATTGAATTAAAATAGCAATTACTGGTTATTACTAACATTAGCAAAATCACTGAAGGTTCAATGAAATTAAACCTATAAAAATCTGAGATTTAAGAATAATATATTTATATTTCTACAGACAACAAGCCACAAATATTTTAACTTGAGAGTCTCACATAGATAACACACTGTAAGCTAAATTAATCAAACCAGTTGCTTCAATATTAACTATATTTGAAGTGTTAAAGAAGATCATATTTTAATGTATCAGAAAGAGATTTGATACCTGACTAATTTCATTTCAATGCATATTTCTTGATTATCATCCAACATCCCAGAACCTTATTTCCCTCATCTGAACCAACACTTAGAAATAGAGGAATTATTATTAGACAACAAACATGAAAATATATTCAACTTCATTACTGAAGAAATGCAAATTACAACCTATATAAGAAAAATGTAAAAATAATGAAATATTTTAAAATCAGGGAACTCTATGGTTTTAATAAGCATATGATGAAACTAGTATATTCATACATTGCTAGTTTTAATAAATGTTAATGCAGTCATTTTGTAAAACAATTTTGCAACATAGTTTAAAAGATACAATTCCATTCATTCAGCAAGTCCAGAAGTAATTACTGAGCACCTCCAGTACACTGATTTAGGGACTGGAAAGACAATGACCAGCATGTACAATAGCAAAGACCTAGAACCAATTCAAATGCCCATCAATGATAGACTGGATAAAGAAAATGTGGCACATATACACCATAGAATACTATGCAGCCATAAAAAACGATGAGTTCATGTCCTTCATAGGGATATGGATGAATCTGGAAACCATCATTCTCAGCAAACTGAAACGAGAACAGAAAACCAAACACTGCATGTTCTCACTCATAGGAGGGTGTTAAACAATGAGAACACATAAGCACAGGGTGGGGAACATCACACACTGGGGTCTGTTACAGGGTGGGGCTAGGGGAGGGACAGTAGGGGGCAGGGAGGTTGGGGAGGGATAACACTGGGAGAAATGCCTGATGTAGGTGATGGGGAGATGGAGACAGCAAACCACCATGGCATGTGTATACCTATGCAACAATCCTAAGATTGGCACATGTACCTCAGAACTTAAAGTACAATTAAAAAGAGAGAAAGAGAGAGAGAAAGATTCACTTCCCCAAAGGAATGTGATGACACAGTTGGTTTATTGTGTTTAAAACACCTAAAGAAGAACTGATAAAGCAAGCCCTTACATCATGAGAATGGCGAAATATCAAGCCCAGAGTGATCCACACACATCACACACTGTGCCATTGCCTGAACCTAGACAACATGAGAAAAGCCATTTTCCTGCAATTCCCAAGCCAAAACAGAACATCTGAAATTAGAAGGAAGATGTGTGCAAGGTGGAGGGCACAGTGGGATCACACAATCCCTATCTTCAGCATTTCAGCATGTGAGAGAGGAATTTTAATTTAAGGGATGATGCAAGTTTTGTTTTCTATGTTTTCTGTTCATAGTGTATTTATTTTGCTACTACTTTTTTCTTACAATAAAAAGCTGAGGCAGCAGGTTACTCAGGAAATGGGGAGTTGTGATTTGAGAAGATAACCCACAGATCTGACAAGAAGACCTGACCCCCAGGGTGGAGAAGGAACTTAAAGGAAGAGAACCAACTCCTTACAAACCACTAAAAATAACCCACATGACATAACTTGTCCTATGACTATGGAAGAAATTGAAGTTATAGTTTAAAACTATCTGAAAAAGAAATCTTCTGGCTTACATGGTAGATTCTACTAAATATTTATGAAGAAATAGAATTCTGGGCTGGATGTGGTGGCTTATTCCTGTAATCCCATCACTTTGGGAGGCTGAAGTGGGTGGATCACTTGAGGTCAGGAGTTCAAGACCAGCCTGGCCAACATGACAAAACCCTGTCTCTACTAAAAAAATACAAAAATTAGCCAGGCATGGTGGTGCGCACTTGTAATCCCAGCTACTTAGGAGGCTGAGGTACAAGAATCATTTGAACCCAGGAGGTGGAAGTTGCAGTAAGCTGAGATCATGCCACTGCACTCCAGCCTGGGCGACAGAGTGAGACTCTGTCTCAAAAAATATATATATATAATTCTGCACTCTCTTCCAGGATGTATAAGCAGCCTAATGCTTTATATGAAAGTTAACACAAAATGAATAATAGATCTAAATGTAAAACATGGAACTATAAAACTAGTTTCAGTCAGCTATAGCTAAAAGTTCTTTCCTTCAAGTCACTTCTTTTCGAACCCATTTTTAAATCTATAAATTGGAAGACTAACACCTCTCAAATTATTACCGGGAAATTATTGCAAATATCAAAAGAAAAAGTATATGCAAACTATTATTATTATTATTCTCTGATAACATTCCCTAATCTTTAATCAGGTCAGATCCATCAATTAAATATTAGTAAAGAGTATATTTCATGTAGTTTTGAGTTCTTGAGGAATACCAGAATTCAGGGAAAGAAATTTACCAAACCTAGATGATCTGCCAAGTCTGGATGACTGAATTAAGAGTAATAAGTGGCCCTATAGTTTTAGAACAGATTGCACTCAGCACATGTTGAATCAAATATATTTTATTTTGTATTCTATTATAATTATATACATCTGATTGATATACACTTATAAAGGATTTTTTTATTTATTATTGTAATCTATGTTATTAGACCTAGTGGACTTAAAGAAGGACACATATAACAGTGAAGAAAGTTTATTCCTAAGTGTTTAAAAAGCTATTTGCTAGGGAGCAAGGGAATCTAGCTAAATGGTCTTACAAAAATTCAAAGGATGATAAGACTTCCACTTCCAGGAAGATGAAATAGATGTGCTTTTCTGTATTTCTCCCTCTAAGAATAACTAACTAAAAAACCTGAAAATTGTATATAAAACAAAATAAGATTCTGAAAGAAGAAAGCAGATTAGTCAGAAACCTCAGGACTGGAAGATTGACATATTGGTGAGTTACCTGTTTGTTAGTTTGATTTTTAGCTCATATGTTCTAAACTGGATTCAGCAGAAGCCAGAAATGCTAATAGACACGAACAAAAAAGCTCTGAATATAGCCTGTGCTCCCTAGCCAAAAGGCCAAGAAAAGGGCAGTCTAGCAAGAGAAAAAACTGTTAGAAAATAACTGGTCTTCTATATCTAAACATCACACACACACACACACATACACGCACACACACACGCACACACAGACACGCACACAGACACCTCTGTGATCTCTCCCCAACCCATAATGGCAAAAACAAAGATCAGTAGAGACCTAGTGTGAAACAAGAACTCTGACCCTCAGTAGTAACAACGAGCCCCCTTCTCCTGGGGTGTCAACAGAAACTGAGTAGAGATCCTGGACTTCTACCACAACCTGGCAGTAGATAGGCAGTATCTGCCACTCCCTCTGCCAGAGTAGTGTTACAGGAAGCCAACTTAAAAAAGGCTTAAAGATGATTCAGAGTCGCATAATACAATATCCAAAATGTCTAGATTTTAATAAAAAAGTATTATACTAAAAACGAAAAGATCTCAAACTCAGTATAAAAGACAATCGCAGATGAATCATCTCTCCATGACTTTAAAGCAGCCACGATAAAAGTGCTCCAACAAAAAATACAAATGTGCTTGAAACGAATGAAAAAATAGAAAGTATCAGCAAAGAAATAGAAGCTTTCACTCAGCAAGATAAAAAAAAAAAAAAGATCCCAGTGGAAGTTTTAGAAATAAAAAATACAGTAAAAAAAAAAAAAAGAAGAAGAAGAAAAAGCCAACCCCTCAGCAATTTGAGAGGTCAATGAGGGAGGATCACTTGACCCCTGGAGTTTGAGACCAGCCTGGGTAACATGGGAAAAAAAATCACCAAGGTATGGTGGCACACGCCCGTGGTACTAACTACTCAGGAGGCTAAAGTGAGGGGATCACTTGAGCTGGGAGAGGTAGAGGCTGCAGTGAGCCATGAGTATGTCACTGCACTTTAGCCTGGGCAACAGAACAAGACCCTGTCTCAAAAATAAAAAGGGTGCATAAGTATGATTCTATTTATATAACATTCTTTAGAAATGGGAAACAGATTAGTGGTTGACAGAGTTAAAGCATGGAATAAAAAGAATAAGATGAGGGATCTCCATGCTGATGGAAATATTCTGTATCTTGACTCTATCAAATTCAATAACCTGACTGTGATATTGTATTATAGTTTTGCAAGATGTTACCATTGGGGGAAACTGGGTGAAGTGTACAGGGGCTCTGTCAGCATAATTTTTCAAAACTGCATATGAAGCTATTATTATCTGGAAGGAAAAAGTTTAAATAACAGCACATTCAAGCTAATATAATATTAATTTCTCTTAAAAAATAAATGATGAACAACTTTATGCCAATATACTTGACAACTTAATTGTAATGTACAAATTCCTTGAAAGACAAAATTTACCATAACTGATGCAAGAAGATATAGAAAATATAAATAGCCCTGTGACTATTTCAGAAAAACTGGATTCATAGTCAAAAGCCTTCCCACAAAGAAAACTCTACACCAAGTAGATCCTGTGGTTAGTTCTATGAAGCATTTGAGAAAGAAGTAATACCAATGTTACATAACTTTCTTTAAAACAAATAGAGTAGGAGGACTTTCTTACTCAACTTATGATGTCCATATAACTCTAATAATGAAATCCAACAAGAACATTATAAGAAACAAAATTATTACCAAATTGAATCCAGTAATATCTAAAGACAATGCAAAATAACCGAGTAGGGTTTATCCCTAGTGATATTGTTTAGCTCAGTGTCCCTACCCAAATCTCATCTCAAATTGTAATCCCCACATGTTGAGGGAGGGATGTGGTGGGGGGTGTGTGATTGGATCATGGAGGTGGTTTCCCCCTTGCTGTTGTTGTGATATTGAGTGAATTCTCATGAGATCTGGTGGGTTAAAGGTATGTGGCAGTTCCCCTGACCCCTGGCTGCCATGTAAGACATGCCTTGTTCCCTTTTGTCTTCTGTCCTGATTGTAAGTTTCCTGAGGCTTCCCCAGCCATGTGGAACTGAGTCAATGAAACCTCTTTTCTTTTAAATTACCCAATCTCAGGTTGTTCTTTATAGCAGTGTGAAAACAGGCTAATACACCTAGAATTTAAGACTATTGTAATATTCTTCTAATGCTTTAGATGTCTCCATGGTTGAAGCCTGATCTATTGGATCAGGACCTTCATACAGAACTTTTTGCCTGAAAACCATTACGGGGGGAAACTAGAGTTACTGGAAGGCTGCTACCCTTCAGGGAAGATGTGAAGTAAGATTCAGTTTTGGAGTTAGTTATTCTGATTTTTGAGAGTGTCAAAATGTAGTTTTCAAATACATAATCTTTTGAATGTTGTTAGCTTCTGCTCTTCCCAGAAATAGGTTCATTTAGTTCATTATTTAAAACAATGTTATTATTCCATACATCAACTTGTTTTTGGTTCCATCCAGTAGGAATTTCTCCCATATCTTGACCTGTGCTCCACTTTCCCATGGACTGCAAGGTCAACTGTTATTTGATAAGTTGGAAACTTTCACCATGAGACATAGACATAGAAGGAAAATTTTAGTTTGCCAGTTAAATGACCATTCAATGCTATAAACATTAGAGAAGTGGAACCTTCTAAAGAATTGCTAAAAAACTTTGTTGTTGCAATTTCAGCTTCTCTCTGCCCAAGCTGTTTAACCCCAGGATTCAGATCTATCTGTGTAGTTGGAAGCCTGAGGGACAGAGAACCCCTATGGGGAAAAAAACAAAACAAAACAAAACAAAACTCATTCCAAGGAAATGATAAAGTGCACTCAGACCATGGAAGTGAAATTTTTTTTATTTTAGTCCCTAAAATGGTCCTTCTGTCCGGTTCCTGTGATCCAGTATCAGAATTTAAAAAAAATTATAGAGAAATCTATTTTTCATTTCATTTAAATTAGAATATCTATGAGAACTGGAGATCACCAAAAAGCTCTGCTTTGTAGTCTGCTTTGTATTGCAGGGGTAGTGAAAAAGGTGTGCTGAAGCCAGGTGAAACAGGTGGGCACTGTCCTGAGAATGGATCCAGATCAACCAACACCTAAGGACAGAGAAAGGGAAAGCATCAGATTACTGCGTGGGTGGCAGGCATCACTTGGCAGCCAGAGCTATAGAACAGAAACATAGAGATGCCTGTAGAGCAAGAATAGAAATGGGATTATGAGAAGAAACATTAAGAGGCAAGCAAAGGGAGGATACCAGGAAGATGGCAGGGTAGGAAGCACCAGGAATCTGTCTTCCTACGTAGACAGCAATTGCGCTGGCAGAATCTGATATAACTATTTGGGAACGCTGAAGTCTACTGAAAGTTTACAATTTCCAAGAGAAGGCCTAGACAGTAAATTGTGATTAATTTTAGTCAATTTTGGCTCTTAGTACAAAGAATATTGAAAGCAGCAAGAGAGAAGCAACTTGTTACATACACAAGATTCTCAGTAAGACTATCAGCAAATTTTTCATCAGATACTTTGAAGGACAGTGTTAGGAAAAAAAAAAAAACCTGCCAACAAAAATTCTATATCTGGCAAAACTTTCTTTCAATAGTAAAGGAGAAATTAAGACATTCTTAAATAAACAAAAACTTAAGGAGTTTATTACCACCAGCTTGACCCCCAGCGAATGCTCAAGGTAGTTACTCGGGGTGAAATGAAAGGACATTAGACTACCTCAATGCCAGGTGAAGAAATAAAGATCTTAGTAAAGATAAATACATGGGAAATTATAAAACTAATATTATTGTGACTTTAGCTTGGAGCTCCACCTTTTGTTTTCTAGGTTAGTCAAGAGGCTAATACATTTTTTTAAAGTATTAGTCTAAAAGTTAGGGCTGGGCAGAGTGACTCATGCCTGTAATCCCAGCACTTTAGGAGGCCAAGGAGAATGGATCACGAGGTCAGGAGATCAAGACCATCCTGGCTAACGTGGTGAAAACCCATCTCTACTGAAAATACAAAAAAATAGCTGGGCGTGGTGGCATGCACCTGTAGTCCCAGTAACTCAGAAGGCTGAGGCAGGGGAATCACTTGAAAGCGGGAGGCAGAGGTTGCAGTGAGCTGAGATGGTACCACTGCACTCCAGCCTGGGCAACAGAGTGAGACTCCATCTCATAAAAAAAAAACAAAAAAAATACTGTTATTGTAACTTTGATTTGTAATTCCAAGTTTTGTTTTCTACATAATTTAAAATACTAATGTATTTAGAAGGATTATTAGTTTGTGTTTTGGGGCACATCATATATAAAGGCACAATTTTGTGATATTGGTAATCAAAAGTGGTAGAGATGAAGCTGTAAAGGAGTAGAATTTGTGTACATTATTAAATGAAAGCTGGTATAAATTCAAGTTAGACAGTTGTAACTTTAGGATATTATATGTAATTCCTATGGTAATCATAAAAAAACAGCTATAGAATATATACAAAAGGAAATGACAAAGGAAATAAAATATTTCACTTAAAAAAACTAAACACAGAAGACAGCAACATGGGAAATGGGGAACATTAAATTGTAAGGCATGTGGAAAACAAACAGCAAAATGACCGAAGTCCCTCCTTATCAGTAATTACTTTGAATGTAAATGGATTAAGCATGCCAATCATAAAATAAAGATTATTAGACTGGAAAAAATCATATGATCCAATTCTACAAGAGACTCATTTTAGATACAAAGACACAAATAGCTTGAGAATGAAAGGATGGAAAAAGATTTTCCATGTAAGTAGTAACTTAAAGAGAGCAGGTGTGGCTAAACTAATATCAGACAAGATAGACTTTAAATAAAAATGGTTACAAGAGACAAAGAAAGACATTATAGATATTAACAAAAAGGTCAATACAGCAAGAAGAAATAACAGGAACATTTACATATCTAATGACAGACCTAATTACACAAAATTATTCAATGCAAAGCATAGCAGAATTGAAAGGAGAAATAGACAGTTCTATAGTAATAATTGGAAGTTTCAACACCCCACTCTTAATAATAAATAGAACAAACAGAAAATGAGTATCAAAATGGAGAACACACTAAACCAACTAGATTTAGCAGACAGATACAGAATTTTCTACCCCAAACAACACCATACACATTCTTCTTAAGTGCACAAGGAACATTTTCTAGGATAGGAAATATATTTTATTAGGTCACAAATTAAGTTGCAATTAATTTAAAAAGATAGATATCGTATAAAAAAGCTGCTCCCAATGTGTTGAATTTAGAAACCAATAACATTAGTAAAACTGGAAACTTCATAATTTTGTGGAAATTAATACATTTTTTTTATTTTTATTTTTTTGAGACAGAAGCTTGCTCTTGTCACCCAGGCTGGAATGCAGTATGCAATCTTGGCTCCCTGCAACTTCCGTCTCCTGGGTTCAAGCAATTCTCCTGCTTCAGCCTCTGGAGTAGCTGGAATTACAGGTGCCCACCAGAACCCCCAGCTAATTTTTTTGTATTTTTAATAAAGACAGGGTTTCAACATGTTGGCCAGGCTGGTCTCGAACTCCTGACCATAGGAGATCTGCCTGCCTTGGCCTCCCAAAGTGCTGGGATTACAAGCGTGAGCCACCATGCCCGGCCACAACATATTTTTTAATAATGAAAGTCTCAAAGGAGAAATCATGAGGGAAATTAGGAATACTCAGAGATAGATAAGAACAAAACACAACTTACCAAAACTTACCCAGTGAAGTGAAAGCAGTGCTAATGGATAAATTTAAACATATTAAAAAACAGAAAGATCTCAAATCAAAAGAGACTTAACTTTACAACTGAAAGAACTAGAAGAAGAACAAATTAAACTCAAAGCTAGCAGAAGGAAGGAAATAGTAAAGATTAGAGCAAAGACAAAAAAGATAATAGAAAAAAATACAGAAAATTAATAAACCCAAAAGTTAATTCTTTGAAAAGATCAACAAAATTAACAAACCTTTAGCTAGATGGACTAAGAACAAAAGAGAAGATGTAAATTACTAAAATCGGAAATGAAAATGGAAATATTGCTATCAATTTTACAGAAATAAGAAAGATTATAAGAGAGTAGGTATTAGGGACAATAGTATGCCAATCAATTGGATAATCGGGTGAAATAGACAAATCTCAAGACACACAAAATTTACTAAGACTAAATAATGAAGAAATTGAAAATACAAATAGTTCTACAACTAGTAAGGAGATTGGTTAGTAAGCAAAAATCTCCTGACATAGAAAAACCACCCTGGACCTGATGACCTCACTGGTTAATCCTATCAAACATTTAAAGAACTAAAACCAGCCCTTCTCAAGCTTTTCAAAAAAGTTGAAGAGAAAAAAACACTTCCTATTTTCCAGGAACTAACTGTGAGGCCAGCATTACCCTGATACCAAAGCCAGACAAGATAACTACAAGGAAAGAAAACTGCAGACAAATATCCCTATGAACATTGATGTAAAAATCCTCAACAAAATACTAGCAAACTGAATTCAATGACATATTTAAAGCATTGTACATTATGACCAAGTGAGATTTATTCCCAAAATGCAAAGATAGTTCTAAGTACAAAAACTAATCAGTGTAGTAATATACCATATTAACAGAATGATCAGGGAAAAACCTATATGATCATCTCACTTGCAGAAAAAGTATCTGACAAAATTCAATACTCTTTTATGATTAAAAACAAACACTAAACAAACTAGAAAAAAAAGAAAACAACTTCAACATAATAAAAGTCATGTATAAAAAAAAACACAGAAAACACCATACCCAGTGATGAAAGACTTAAAAGTTTTCCTCTAAGATCAGAAATGAGACAGAGATGCTCACTTTTGGCACTTGTACTCAACGTAGTACTAGAAGTCCCAGCCAGAGCAATTAGACAAAAAATAAATAAATAAAAAATAAAAATAAAACACATACAAATGGGAAAGGAAGCATTAAACAGTTGAATTAGTTATGTTTGCAGATAATATCATCTATGTAGAAAACTCTAAATATTCTGCAAAAAAACCTGTTAGAACTAATAAATGAATTCAGCAAAGCAGCAAGAAACAAAATCAACACAAAAAATTAGTTGCACTTCTGTACACTAAAAATGAACAATTTGAAAATGAAATTACCAAAACAATTCTATTTACAATACCATCAAAAATAATAAAATACTTAGGAATTAACTTTACCAAGGAGGTGAAAGATTTGTACAAAAAAAAATACATTGCTGAAAGAAATTAAAGAAGGCATTAGTAAGTATATCTTAACATTCATGGACTGAAAGGCTTAATATTGTTGTCAATATTACACAAAATGACCTACAGATTCAAGGCAGTCCTTATCAAAATCCTAAGGTTTTTGTTTTTTTTTTTCAGAAAAAAATCCCCAATCTAATAGTCATGTGGAAACTCCAGGGACCCCAAATATTAAAACAATATTTAAAAAGAACAAAGCTAGAAGACTCACATTTTCTGATTTCAAAATATACTACAAAGCAATAGTAATGAAAACAGTGTGGAAGAGGCATAAAAACAGAAATAGAGATAATTGGAATAAAATAGAGAGCTCAGAAATAAAACCTCACATACATAATCAAATGATTTTTGACAAATGTGCTAAGACTAGTCAGTAAGGAAAAGACAGTATTTTTAACAAATGGTGCTGGGAAAAACTGGATAACTGCATGCAAAAGAATGATGGTGGACCCTTACCTAACAGCATATACAAAAACAAGCACAAAATGGATCAAAGTTCTAAATGTAAGAACCAAAACTATAAAAATCTTAGAAAGAAACATAGGGCAAAAGCTTTACAACAGTGAGTTTGACAGTGATTTATTGGATATGAACCAAAGCCATAGGCAATAACAACAAAAACAGACAAATTGAACCTCATAAAATTGAAAAATCTGTGTCAAAAGACAATATCAACAGTTAAAAGGCAACACACAGAATAAGAAAAAATATTGTAAATCATGTTTCTGATAAGAAATTATCCAGAATAATACAGAGAACTCCTCCAATTCAACAACAGAGAAACAACCAATCCAATTCAAAAATGGGAAAGGACTTGAATAGACACTTATGTAAAGAAGATATACAAATAAACAATAAGCACATTAAAAGATATTCAACATCACTAATCATTATGAAAATATAACTCAAGACTACAATGAGATACTACCTCATACCCATTAGGGTGCTATAATAAACAAGAATCAGAAAATAAGTGTCGGTGAGGATGTGAAGAAATTGGAACCCTTGTACACTGTCAACGATAATCTAAAATGGTACCATTGCTGTATGACACGTTACGACAGTTCCCACAAAATTAAAAATAGAATTACTATGTGATCCAGCAATTCCACATCTGGGTATATACCCAAAAGAATTGAAAGCAAGGTCTTGATATTTGTACACCTATGCTCATAGCAGCATTATTTACAATAGCTAAAACACAGAAGCAATCCAAGTGTCCACCCACAGATTAATGAATAAGCAAAAGGTGGTATATACATACAGTGGAATATTATTCAGCCTTAAAAAAGAAGGAAACCTGAGGAAATGATGCTGCATGAAATAAACCAGTTGCAAAAAGATAAATACTGTACGTCTGCACTCAGATAAGTGGAATGAGATACTCGTATAAGTGGAATGAGATATGAATGAGATGCTCATATAAGTGGAATGAGATAATATATGAGATACTTAAGGTAGTAAAAATCATAAAGACAAGAGGTAGAATGGTGATTTCCTGGGGATGGGAGGAGAGGGCAGGGGTTCTTATTTAATGGATATAGAACTTCAGTTTTATAAAATGAAAAGAGTTATGGAGATGAATAACAATGTTGCTTGCACACTGTCATGATTGTTTTAATACCATTGAACTGTACACTTAAAAATGGCTAAGATGGTAGATCTTATGTGTATTTCACCACAATAGAAAGTATTGCAGGGGGGTTGAGCAGAGGAAAGGCATGCACAAGAATGAGATTCCAGAAGAATTTCAAGTGGGAAAGAGCTCTTGGAATTCTCTGATTGGAAGAGTTTGGGAAAAAATATTTTCATTTTTATTATCTGGAACCAAAGCTTGTAAGTCAGTGAGGAGGGTTTTTATTCATATTCCCAGTAGTGCCTAGTGTCTTGCACCTGATGGCAAGTCAGTAGCTATTTACTGATTAATGATATATTTCCTTGATTTATTTTCTTACCTAGTCTTGCTCTACAAACTAGGAGAGTGTATTACTATTCTGGCACTATGGAGAAACTACAAGGATGTGCTATAAACCACTGAGCTTCTAGTCTGGGAAAGAAAATAGCAACTAAATGAGAGGGGCTATTTGGAAACAATAACTATTTAAATTATTTCAGCTAAATATCAGCTGGGTCAATGCCAAATTGTTTGGAGTTCTAGTCATCATAGATAGAACTATTAGCTGAACTCCAGCATGAGAAGAAATGAGGTTGTTTTAAAACAAACAAACAAACAAACAAAAACATGAAAAACTAAACAACTGGTAGCTAAAATCGAAGCAAAACATGATGTTTTTGGTATACAAGGGTTTTGCTGAGAATTTTTGTTTTGTTTTTAAAATTCCTATTTATATAGTAAACATTGGTGTTTATTTTGAATGGTATGGATTACATGGTAAGCTTTCATTTGGTAGTCAAGTGGTATAGTTGAATAACACCAATTGGGGAGGATCCAAGATGGCTGAATAGGAACAGTTGTGGATTGCAGCTCCCAGCGAAAACACAGAGGGTGAGTGATCACTGCATTTCCAAACAAAGATTTACTGCCTACAGACCAGGAGACTCCCAGGTGGAAAAGCACCATAAGTCTCCAGCATGGCTGTTTCAGCTGGTGTACCAGATCTCTGCACAAAATCTCAAACAAATCCAGGCACCATTTCAACTGGCGACTGGAATGTCTGGGGGACAGAGTTGCCCGTTCAACTGAAAAAAAGGGGGCTGAAATAGGAAACCAGGTGATCTGGCTCGGCTGGTCCCACCCCCACAAAGACCAGCAATCTGAAACACTCTGGACTGAGAATTTCACAGCAAGCACAGTGGGACCCGGGATGGTCCAGCTCTGTGGGGGAAAGGGCGTCCGCCATTACCGAGGCAGTCCACCACTACCAAGGCAGTCCACCATTGCTGAGGCAGTCTGCCATTACTGAAGCAGACTGCCATTACCAAGGCAGTTCTAACTATACCACTATAAACAAAACTGCAAGGAAGTTCACACAGCAGCTGGACAGAGCCCATGGCAGCTCAGCAATGCCTCTGCTGGCAGACTGTGACTAGGCTACCTCTTCAATGGGCAGGGCATCTCTGAAAAAAGGCAGCAGAATGACAGGAACTTAAAAATAAAGCCCTACCTTCCCAGGACAGAGCACCTGGGAAAAAAAGGCCTTTATGAGTTCCGCTGCAGCAGACTTAAACGTACCTGCCCAGCAGCTCTGAACAGAACAACAGAGCTCACAGCTCAGCACTTGAGCTCCTATAAGGGACAGACTGTCTCCTCAACCAGCTTCCCAACCCCCATATATCCAAAGAGACACCTCATAAAGGAGAGCTCAGGCTGACATCTGGCAGGTATCCTTCTGAGACAAAGATAACAGAAGAAGAGACTGGCAGCAATCCTTACTGTTCTGCAGCCACTGCAGGTGATTCCCAGGCAAGCAGGGTCTGGAGTGGACCTCCAGCAGTTCTACAGAAGAAAGGGCCTGACTGTTAGAAGGAAAACTAAGAAACAGAAAGAAATAACTTCATCAGCATCAAAAAGGACATCTGCTCACAGACCCCATCTGAAAGTCACCAACCACAAAGGCCAAAGATAGATAAATCCACAAAGATGGGAAGAAACCAGCACAAAAAGGATGAAAATATCCAAAACCAGAACACCTCTCCTCTGCCAAGGGATCCCAACTCCTCACCAGCAAGGGAACAATGCTGGAAAACACTCTTCAGGATATTTTTCAGGAGAACTTCCCCAACCTAGCAAGGCAGGCCACCATTCCAGTTCAGGAAATACAGAGAACACCACGGAGATATTCCTCAAGAAGAGCAACCTCAAGGCACATAAGTGTCAGATTGACCAGGGTGAAAATGAAGAGAAAAATGCTAAGTGCAGCCAGAGAGAAAGGTTGGGTTACTCACAAAAGGAAGCACATCAGACTCACAGCAGATCTCTCAGCAGAAACCCTACAAGCCAGAAGGGAGTGGGGGCCAATATTCAATATCCTTAAAGAACAGAACATTTCTTCTGAAACTATTCCAAACAATCTAAAAAGAGGGAATCCTCTCTAAATCTTTTTATGAGACCAACATCATCCTGATACCAAAACCCAGCAGAGACTCAACAAGAAAAGAAAACTTCAGGCCAATATCCACGATGAACATAGATGCAAAAATCTTCAATAAAATACTGGCAAGACAATTGCAACAGAACATCAAAAAGCTTATCCATTACAATCAAGTAGGCTTCATCCCAGGGATGCAAGGCTGGTTCAACATATGCAAATCTGTAAATGTAATTCACCACATAAACAGAACCAAAGACAAAAACCATGTGATTATCTCAATAGATGCAGAGAAGGCCTTCAACAAAATTCAACAGTCCTTTATGCTATAAACTCTCAATAAACTAGGTATCCATGGAATGTATCTCAAAATAATAAAAGCTATTTATGACAAACCCACAGCCAATATCATACTGAATGGGCAAAAACTGGAAGCATTCCCTTTGAAATCTGGCACTAGACAAGGATGCCCTCTCTCACCACTCCTATTCAAGATAGTATTGGAAGGTCTAGCCAGAGCAATCAGGCAAGAAAAAGAAAAAAAGGGTATTCAGTTAGGAAAGGAGGAAGTAAAATTGTCTCTATTTGCAGACGACATGATTGTATATTTAGAAGACCCTGTCGTCTCAGCCCAAAATCTCCTTAAACTGATAAGCAATTTCAGCAAGAAAAAGAAATAAAGGGTATTCAATTAGTAAAGGAGGAAGTCAAATTGTCTCAATTTGCAGATGACATGATTGTATATTTAGAAGGCCCTGTCATCTCAGCCCAAAATCTCCTGAAACTGATAAGCAACTCAGGATACAAAATCAATGTGCAAAAAATCACACACATTCCTGTACACCAATAACAGACTTAAAGAGAGCCAAATCAAGAATGAACTGCCATTCACAATTGCTACAAAGAGAGTAAAATACCTAGGAATACAACTAACAAAAGATGTAAAGGACCTCTTCAAGGAGAACTACAAAGCACTGCTCAAAGAAATAAGAGAGGACACAAACAGATGAAGAAACATTCCATGTTCATGGTTAGGAAGAATCAATATTGTGAAAATGGCCATACTGCCCAAAGTAATTTATAGATTCAATGCTATCCCCATCAAGCTACCAATGACCTTCTTCACAGAACTGGAAAAAACCACCTTAAACTTCATATGGAACCAA